>CM025655.2:5504355-5568044 GCA_014621495.2 Entosphenus tridentatus
AGTCTCACATGGGTTGGACCAGATGATTTCAGTTGTGCGCCTTTTGGCGTCATCTGGTCCAACCCTGTGAGACTAGGCTCTAAGGAAAGCTGTCTCGGGTGTGGACCAATCAACTTCAAGGACAGTGCATATATTATCAGAGTTATGTTTTTTGTTTGCATTATGGCTGCAGGTATTGTGGTCTATGCAAACATGACTCCTTGTAAAAAAGGTGTCAGTTTTGTTGCCAGATAGAAGTGTAAAAAAACAATTATCAGAAGTTCAACAAACATACAAATATGTCACCCCCTACACATAAAGCAATCTCGGCGATCCATCGCTGTGGAGGTTGTTGTCCTGTGCCGGGGATGTTTCTCTCTCCTCTGTTGGCTTTTTCCCCGCACCTCCGATTAGCGGGGTTGGCTACGTGCGGTGGTGCGAAAGACGTTCGACACACCTACTTCAGGTGTTGTCGGCCAATTAGTGAGCGTTTATACACGCGTGAAGAAACCGGCACACCTGCATGGAGCAAGCCCAACGCGTGCGAGGGAGCAGCACTGTCGACTCAATAGAGGCGGAACAGGTGGAGTCCACACTTTATTTTGTGTCGCGCATTCTTCCTGGCAAGGCCCCCTAGGGTACGGCTCCACAACCACCATCGCCTGGCAGGAGATGAGAAAAACAATCCACCTGGAGGTCGATCTCTGCTGCAGCTGTGCTCTGGAACAACGATGGGGCGCAGAGCTCTGCAATATTGACATGAGTCTGATAGCACAATGGGAATAAATTGGGGGGGGGAGAGAATAAATAAATAACGATGTCCTTGCGTGCATGATGCGTGGGTTAAACTGCGTGCGGGAGACACTGTTGGACTACTGCATTCACAAGTGTCTGCAATTTGTGCGTAAATCGCAGCATGTGAAAAACAACTTTATTTGAGGCTAATGAGACGAATGAGACGAAGAGACGGCACGAAGATGCCGTACAAACGAGGCATTAAAATAAAACATAATTTCATAGGATTTTAACTCCCCTACTCTGATCCCCCTACTCCCCGCACCCCATCCCGTCCCCGAAGTTGCGATTATTCGTGGAATCACAGGGGTTGGGAAATGGGAGATAGAGAGAGAGAAAGAGAGGCCTCGCTGGAGACAACTCTACTCCAGCCCGACGTACAACCGCATCGGTGACCCCAGCTGGAGCATCGCCCACGGCACCGTCACCACCAACGCCTCCCTGGCGCGCTTCACCGACACGTCCCCGGAGTGCCGGTTCTGCGTTAAAGTGGAGACGGTGGCGCACCAATACGTGAAGTGCAAGAGCCTGGACTTGTTGTTCAAGGTCCTGAGAAACATCCTCCTAAGATTCAGCCTCCACTTCTCCCCGACGGTCCTCATCTTTGGGTACCCAAAGGACGACGGACCCCAACATCTTAAGGGGCTGGTCAACGTGCTCGTCGGCTACGCCAAGCTCGCCATTTACAGGGCGAGGAAGGTGGCCCTGGAGGGGAAACGTCCGGCCAGCAGCCTGGGCATCTTCCGCGCTCTGGTCGGAGCCAGGGTGTGGCTGGAGTTCCGCCATGCGGCGCGGCTGACCCACGCCGTGTCGGCCTTCAAGGAGCAGTGGGCGATGGAGGAGGCCGTGTGCTCAGTGGCAGACGACGAGGAGCTCTGCATGCAGTTATGAGTTACCCGTCGGAGGCCGTTGGACTGCGAGAAGGGCTACGTGCAGAACGAGAGAGAGCGAGAGAGAGAGAGCGAGGGAGTGAGCGAGAGCGAGGGGGGGTTACATAAAGCAAAGATTTTTAAAAAATACGAAATGATGAACGAAGCAAAGTGCCGACTACACCGAGCATCTTCTTGTTTCCACTGATCGTAAAAAAAGAGAGAGAGAATCATTACAAACTGAATTTCTGGTCAACTTGCCTGGACATTAGCAGCACTCTCATCTTCATCAGCAGCAGCAGCCGGGTTCAATCCACTGCTGGATGAAAGCCGCTCCAAGCCATCGCCACCACCACCACCACCACCTCTCACGAACCTTTAGATATGATAACCCCAACCCAGCACGTGCAGCCGAGCGGATTTCATCGCTCCATCCCAACGGTGGACGCCCTCTCGGACGTCTCCCATTCCTTGGCTGCCACTCCGTTATTACTCTCGACCATCCGCCGTCGTCCCGTCTGTGTACTATGTACGTCGGTTGAACTTCGTTCGCACCGCACGGAGCCAACCGTGCTCATCGGAGGTGCCGGGGGAAGGACGACAAAACTAAAAACACAAAAATAAATTCTAAAGAAATTGGTTTTCAATCGAGATTTAAGGGTCGCCGACTCAAGTAACGAGAAGCGCCGATTTTTTTTCTCGAATTCGATAACAAAAACACAAAAGAAACCAACTTAATGTGCGCTTTTTGGCGTCATCTGGTCCAACCCATGTGAGACTAGGCTCTAAGGAAAGCTGTCTCGGGTGTGGACCAATCAACTTCAAGGACAGTGCATACACTATCAGAGTTATGTTTTTTGTTTGCATTACGACCGCAGGTATTGTGGTCTATGCAAACATGCCTCCTTGTAAAAAAAGGTATCAGTTTTGTTGCCAGACAAAAGGGTCAAAAAAACAATTATCAGCCAACTTAATATTCAAAGAGCCGCGATGCACGTGAATGCACACGTACATCACATCACAAAGGAGTCCATAAAGAGCCGCATGCATCACCGGAGCCGCAAGGTTCCACGTCCCTGCTCGAGATCCAAAACCATGTTCGTGTCCCCACTTTGCTTATTTACCCACAATACCTTAGAGGCGCTCCCTAACGTCAATACATTCCTCGCCGGCACTTTTTCTTTGCCCTTTAAATATATGTAAAAAAAACAACATGCTGGGTATGCATTCATATAAAATATATATCTATTATTCATTTACGTGTGTACATTTATCACGTACCAGAAATGTAAACTATGCCGAAGCTTAACTATAAATTGCTAAATGTTGCCACGGCTCTCTGTACCATGCCTCTAATTTATTAAAGGGCAAGTGGGCAGGTCCAGCTCGACTGGTAAGCGATGCACAGAGAGGCACCGCAGCAGCATGGCAAGTACAAAGATCCCCCGTAAAGCCTTAAATACTTTTGAGACAAGTGCTGTGAAGGGAGCACCTATGAAGCCCGACACGACCCGACCGCCTTTGTCTCCCCAGTGGCGATGTTTACACACCGCACCAGGTAGTCATTTGGCCATGAGCGGGAATCGAACTTGGGCCGCCAGGTTCATAGCCCAGCGCGCTAACCGCACCACTACCGCTAGTACAGACGGGGTCGGACATACAGACAGATAGGGGATGCCACACCGCCTTGGTGTAGACGCGTGTAGTAGTCAGTACAGGCGTAGTGGAGCACAAGTCGGAGACGAGGTCGTTGCAGGAGGCACCTTCTTTATCAACATTCTTCAGGTTCGCCTCGCTCCTCCTCGATGTCGTACAGCCCGGCTCAGACACAACCCCAACCGCGTTGCGCCGACGGCGTCGACCGAGACAGCCAACAAATGTCCGGCCGCGCAATTGTCGAGCGAAGGCGGCGAAGACGACAGTGACGAGTCCACTTGCCAGATCCGGCAGCCCGGAGCTCCTCGCTCTCCGCTGCTTTTATCCTGCTCGGCGCGGCCTGGCTCCGCCCTGGCCGACGCCTCCCTTCTCGAACCCACCAGCGGGTTCCAGGGGCTTCGCGATGAGGTCTTCCGTGACCCCTTGCCCCAGTTCCTCCGCCCTGCCGGCACACACACACACGCTCGACGGCGCGAGTGCGTGAACCGTCCACCGCAGTTGCCGCTGCTGGACAGCAGTCGGCGCTGTGTCACTACACAGGGTTGCTCACCACGAATCGCTCTTTTACGACTGCTTCGTGGCGTAATGTACGTATTCACGTCCATTGGCGGCTCTTAAAAATATTGATTTTTGTGCCGAATTCGATTTTTTTTTTCTATCTTCTCGTTATTTTGTTTGCGGCCCGCCGGGTCAGCACATTGATTGGGTTGAGGCTGAAACTCGGACGCGTGGCCAGGGACTCGCGTCTGACCCGAGCCGGCCGACTCGGTGATCAAAGTGTTTGTGTTCCCCTGTGTCAGAGTGGCTGTAGAGATGGTGGCGCGCGCTAAGGGTTCGCCTTGCAATCCGCGGGGCGCCGGTTCGATTCCATCTCCTGTCGCGGCAGTTAAGACAACGGTGCAAGTTTCTAAAATCCCCCCCCCACCCCCCACTCGCAGCGCCTCTTTCCACCCTGCAGTGTACACGAATTCGATCGGGCAGGCTGCGTGTGGTGGGGTAAAGTGTGGGTACTCGTGTGGGTGGTCCCACATCTTCGGACACGTCTGGCCATCGTGGAAGAGTAGGCCAAAACTAAAAAAATACTCTCCGGCGCTTCCTCGAGTGGAGGCCCCTTCCACCTGCCAGTGGCGTGAGAAGGCAGTTGCAGGGCTGCGCCTTTAACTCTTTACCTGTTCACTCCCCTAACTTAACGCGCCGGGCAAACCCCTGCTCCGAGCATCGGGGTGTCACGCGCGCATGACACTCGCATGGGCCGTGAGGTCGTCCGTCACGATCACGTGAGTTCATCGGTGCCCGATCATCGTTCCTCTCCTTCTGGAGTTGTCTGTGTAAGGGTGTTAGAGTGATTCGACCGCTCTGTGAGACTGCGTTGGTGGTGGTGGTGTATAAGCGAGCTTTCGGGCAACGGATAGCAGAAAGATGCTACGAAGAAGGGTCGTTGCCTGAAACGTCACCTTATTATAAATATACGTATTTGTTGCCTTGAAGGTCGGGTGATTTATTCATCTGTTGTGGGCGGGGGTTTTTTTTGTTGTTGCAATGACACGTGGACCGGGGTCAAAATGATTAAGTGAATTGTTGGGCCAGAGTTGGTGGGAGCGCTTCTTGGAAGGAAAAAAACTGAACGTAATAATGAAAAGCAGCTTACCGAAGTCCCACAAGGAGGGAGTGTTTAAGCGGTGTGTATCGCCTGCGGGTCGCATATCGATCAGAGACACGCACGCCGGACCGAGACGATTAAAATAACAAGATCTTTAAAAAAAAACTAAAAAGTGTCCCAAGGGAATCGCGGAGAGAAGCAAGCTCGGAATCACCCCAGAGATAACCGGGAGAGGAGCGCACGTGGACGAGAGAAACGGGTGAAAATCGATCGGCATCGCGTTGACTGTCAAGTTAAAAGTGAGACTTGGCCAAGGGGCGCGTCGCTGTAAGGAATGATGGCCCGTGGTCGAGACGAGCGATGGAATGGCAGCCGAAGGAGGGAAACGCGCCCGAGAGGGCGTCCACCGCCGCTTACGTTTAGCCGTGGCCAAGGACCAAACTCCGGCCGCACAGGTTCACAGTGCAGCGTGCTAACTGCTGCGCCACCACTCCGCAGCACGTCAACTGTTTGTAAAAGTTTTGATCTAAAACTTTCGTGACTGCAGGGATTCATATTGTTGGTTCTTTCGTTAAAAAATTTGTGAGAATTTATATTGTTTTATATTTTTATTATTGTATCATTTCCCTTCTACGTGACTTTACCGAAAGAACCAAGAATATGTCTGTAAACGGTGAAGGTTGCAGCCCTGCAATAACTTGCTCACGCCACTGCTAGGGGAAGGGACTCCACTCGTGGAAGCTCTCCAGAAAGCCCCCGTAGACGGTCTTTTGGCCTACTCTTGCACGCTCGCCATACGTCCTTGGAAGAGATGGGAATACCCACACGGTACCCCACCACACGCGGTCTGCCGATCGAATACCTGCGACGTATCCATTTACGCTGCTGAAGAAACGTGGACCTTTTATTAATGTTCTCAAATGCCCGCTCCAGGACGTGGAATCGAACCTGCGCGGCCTCACAGTTGCAGGTCCGGTGTGCCGCCATGCATGCACCGTGTGTTGAACTTCTTTCGCACCGTACGTAGCCAACCGCGCTATTCCGGAGGTGCTAACCACGTGGAGCCGCGGCATCTCCCAGCGGAGGGGAGGACTCGTTGACAAAACGCGTGGGAAGGATGCACGGCAGTAATATGAAAAGAGCAAAGATGATTAGACGTCTGGAGAGAGAGAGAGAGACGGCGGGGGGGGGGGGATGGAAGCGTTTGTCGGGAATTTCTTTGGACGCGATGGGTCGCGTTGGAAGAATAAAAAAAAAATCTGGGGCAAGTTGGAAGGGTCACCCAGCATCATCTGCCAGATCTGTGGTCTGGCCTCCATCCCAAGCGCCTCCTCCGCAGCAGACGTTTGATGATGGATGATTAACCTTTAGAGTGTGGTTATTATTCATGCCTGATGAATGAAATCGAGCACTCCTAACAAGCATTGAAACGGTGGGGGGGGGGGGGGAGTTGTTGACGGGAAGAGAAAAAAAGAGAAAATTTGAACCAGAAAACTCAATGTTTTAATAACGGTGAACTGTAGCGAAAATATAAAATAAAAAGGTACGGCCGGATTGGTTTTTTTTTCACGTTCTCCCCCTTGTTTTCCTAACGTGTTTAATGACCGCTCATGCTAAACGCAAACATGCTGCGTGTGGATTATTCACCGCCAGACGATTAAGGAAGAGCGGGGGGGGATGGGGGTTTTACAAGAAGAATGCGATTGCGATCACGTATAATAATAATCATTGTCCTTTGTATATCGGGTCATTTACGCAAATTGCATCTCGAAACGCAGAACATCGCGATGCGCCCGTTGATATGGGAAAAGAAACAATGCACGGGAACTCCACGCAGACGCGGCGTGAATAAGGTCAAAGGTACGGGAAGGACGCATTGAAAAATGTTGACACTCCGACTGATGCTCCTGCTGTTGTGGAGTGACTCGTGCAGCCAGCTATGGCTGCAGAGTTTGGTAATGCATGTTGTTTTCGTCGTTTATTGTGAATATTCGGTCACAGTTCCTATGATCACTGTTTCATTGCTTTTATGGCTTTATTTTGGTGATTTTTGAAAAGTTTTTCGGTTTGGCCATGATTGTTTGTTGTAGTACAGAGTTAGACTGATGGCCTTAATCTAAGTTGTATTGTGGTTGTTGTTGTTTGACTTGCATCCCACTGGGATTTTTGCACACAGTGTTGGTGTACGGTGCTTTTTCTGCAATATTTTGCTGTCTTTTCTTGGATTTTATGTTTGCACATAGTCACTTTAAGATGTTTTCTTGTTCATGTTTTTTTTTGTTGAGGTTGCACACGATTCAAGAGCCGAATGGCTCACAGGGCTATACCTAATAAATGAAACTTGAAAAAATACGAACCCCCGAGAACACGAGAGAGACACTGAGAGAGAGACGACACGAACACAATCGGAGCCACAGAGATAGACACAAGGTGAGCTGGAGTGAGGACACCGCTGAGACGCAACGCGAACAGGATGAGAGGTGCGCAGCGAAACACAACACGAACTACCGACGACACCACAGCAGACACACGGACACGATCACGAGGGGGGGGGGAGGTACAGAGGAGATGGACACAGTACGAACCAAAGGCGAGGCGACAGTGAACAGCGAACTACACGATTGTTTTTTTTATTTTTACCAGGTAAGGCCCCACTGAGCTATGCAGTTCTTTTTTGAGAAGCGGCCAGGCGATTGCAAATTATCACTCGACGGAATGGCTTTATCACGGGTGGGATTGAAAAGGATCCAAATGTTCTAAACGCGTCATGTTGATTTTCGATGTGGAGGAGGAAGGGAAAAAAAACGGAGGACCCGGAGAAAAATCCACACGGCCACGGTGAGAGAGGCACGCGAACTCCAAAAATACAACAGGCGCCAGGGTCGGGATCGAACCCTCGAACCTCCTGCATGCCAGTCGAGGGAGACAATATCTCGCCACCGCAGTGAAACCCCCCCTCCCCTATCCCCCTCCTCTACCCCCCTCCCCGCCTCCCCTACCCCCTCCCCTACCCCCCTCCCCGACCCCCCTCCCCGACCCCCCTCCCCGACGTTAGAAGAACGTCCCAGGGAGTGACCGCCGAAGTGTCTGGAAGCACCAACGCTGGAGAATCCGCTGAGCTGCTTCACAGCAGCCCATACAGAGCGCGCTCCCCCAAAGGCGGCAGCAGCATTAGGCCGGCGCGGCTGCTCCCGTCACCACCGTCCCGAGTTGCCAGATCAGCACCAGACGGGGAAAACGGGTGTTTCCGGCGCTTGGATTAATTCGTTCTGAGAGCGACGATCAGCAATTGCACAACGCTGATTGACCTTGCTAATGCGCGGCAAGTAATAGTCTTCAAATGCAATGAGATCGAGTTTATTTTTCTACGTGGTTTTAAATGTGACGTCTTTTTTTTTGCTCTTTCGGGGGGGGGGGGGGAGAGCAATTGCGTTGGCTCAGCGGTAGAGCGATCAGGAGGTTGCGAATTCGTATTCTGCGTTGGGACTTTACTGTGAGCCCATCATCTCTCCGGGGTCAACAAAATCAGTACCAATGTGGGGAATTTCAACAATCTTGATTTGACTTTACCGAAAGAACCAAAGAGTAATTTCAACAATGTTTGTTCTATGGACACACTTGCACCCACCATAGTAACGTGGAATTTCCGTTACCGGCTGTCATTGCTGTACACAGGAAATGAGCACCATCGCAACGCTCGCTTGCGCACAAAATAACTTTTGAGAAAAAGGATAGTGTCTCGTTTAAACATTTTTAAATAGGAATCATTTTCCAATGTTCATACTCGAGGCCACATTTTCAGACTTCAGCCGCCGGAACGAATCGACAAATCAATTCGTGGATCACTGTCGATTGTTAAGTTCACGATGCACGCGTGTCGGGGCATCGCACGTTCGATCATGTTCGTTTGGCATCCGTTGCGTGCAATGTGTTCACGTGATCGCTGCAGCCACGAGAGGCCGCTACATGGCACCGAAACGTTCCCAGACTCATGAATGCGTTTCCTCAATTGTGCCATTTCATCGAATTGCAAGGGCAGAGGACCCCTTACAACTGTGTTCTTCATTGCAAGGCCCGCTGTTCCTCGTGGCCTTTTTCATTGCGGGACCCTCACAATACACAAATGTGAAACCACCCCCATCGTATCACGTGACCTTTATGTCAGTATCAAAGTATAAGGAGTGAGAGTAGATTTTACCCTTTCTGGTAGTAAAGCAGGTTGTTAAGATGTGTAGGCACCAGATAGATGCCTTTTGCAAGGAAACCTTTCGTAGGCCAATCGGTTGCAAACACAATCCGTGCATATTCAGAGCACGTTTGTTTACATGCGCACCACAAGTGCTGTGTGTGGTTAACGCAAACCTGATTCCTCGCAAAAGGTATCTGTTTTGTGTTTGAATATCCTAACACACCCTGTTTTATTGCCAGGAAGGGTAAAGCCTATTCTTATTTTCACCCCCATCGTGCTGTCAAACCCCCAATGGTTTAAAATGTGTGGTGGTCCTCACACGGATATCGTATCGGTGAAAGTGGCCCCCCTCTGAAAACGAGTGAAGAACATTGCCTTACAGTCAAGTCTGACGAGTAGTAATGTCATTGAGCCTGCTTAGCCTCACTGAGCTTTATGGATCATTTTTTTCAGGATGGCCCTGCATTAGGACGTCTGGCCAATTCCATTGTCAAGAGAGCCGCTTTTCACGTGCGAAGAAGCTGCAATGTCTGGTGAGAGAAAAAAAAGGATAGGTCAAATAAACCCACTTTCTGCGCTGCCATCTCCTGGACAAATCACAGCCCACCACTGTTTTTTTGGAAGTTTCACAATTCTCGATGTGATTCGCCGCAGAGATGGAGCAATGAGAATCGACTCGTGTCCAGGTGCTGGGTGGATTACCCCGTCGCGGGACTGTGACGGATGGCGACGGCTTGGAGGAGGCGTTCATCCAGCAGTGGATAAACCATGGCTGGCGATGGTCATGATGATGATCACGGTGATGATTGGAGCGATGGGATCACCTGCGCGTTTCGCGTTACGGATCCCAAAAAAAAAAAACCCCAGGGGAATGGGTCAAAGGTTGTGAAGCCCTCTTGCAAAGAAACGCTCCGTGACCCAAATTCAATTCCGCTGCCTGGCCAAGTCCTGCGCTCAAGTGTGAAATTAGGTGGGGTTTTAGTCGTGTTTGCGCGTGTGTGTGTGTGTACCAGTGCATGTCTATGTATGTTTGTATCTTTGTGATAGTGCAGTGGTTAGCGCAATGTGCGGCCCGAGTTCGATTTCCGCTCACGGCCAGGATCAGTGGCGAGCTATATAAACCGGTCCTGGGCCTCCCCTAGGTCCACTCAGCCTGAGATTAACACAGTACCTTGTGAAATTTTGACTTAAAACAATAGTGACTGCAGGAATTCATATTATTGGTTATTTCGGTAAAGTCACGTAGATAAAAATATATATATATATACTAAATAAAAATAAAAAAAATTGTGTTGCGATCGAAACGTCGTGGTTTTTTGCTTTTATTTTTAATTTTAATAAAACATTTTTTTTACAAAATTCTATCTACGTGACTTTACCGAGAATACAGTACCTGGGGATTCTGATCTAAAGGCATCTGAGCTTGGCGCTGGCCACTGATCCACCAACTCGTGTGCCGTGCCGGCCTTCGTAGGTGCTCGCTAACAGCACTTGCCCCAGCAGTATGTTGAGGCTATATGGGGGACATGTGGCTTGGTATGTTTATGAAAGCCAGGTATGCTCGGGGTACGCGCCTTGGCCTTGTATTCACTACAAATCCGCCGCTGAACTGGGAATGACCTAAAAAGCAGGGGCAGCTGTGAACACATTTCTCCATGAATGGGATTTTGATTCGTGGTGTTTTCTTAATATTTATATTATAATTACTGAAATAATATTACTGCGACTAACTACTTATTACTTTTTTTTCATTATTTTACTTAATTATACTCCGCCGAGTTTTTACTTACAAAAAATAAAACTGCATGGCCGACACGACACCTTCCTCTCCGCCTGAAATCAATAAGCCCACTGTTTCTGTACAGCGCCCTTACCTTGAGACGTGGTCGCGTTCTGCCGCGGTATAAATCTACATTCGTGTGCCATTAAAATATGCTTGTGCTCGCAATCCACCACAACGCTGCGGTTTTTTTTTTACATAAAAAGTAAATACCGCAATTACTTGCACGTGTCTGCTGCAATCGTAACTGGCAAAGACGTCGCCCTGCAAATGTCTTGCTCGCGTCTCTGCTTGTGGGAGAACGGCCGCCACGAGAGAAAGGCCCTCGAGAAATGGGTAAGACGTCCATGGTTTAATGCACAGCTGGGACGATGAGTCGATACATGCGATTGGTAATTAAAAGGTAGAAGTTCTCGTCTGTTTGTCTATCCCTGGTTTTTCGTAGCTGCGTTTCCATTATTTCCTCTGTTAAACTAATTATTTGATGATGATGCTGCTGCTGCATTGGACGTGCTGCACAAGCACAATAAACAACAACAAACCTACGTAAAACATTCCTCAGTAACACTGTGTGCGGCCTTGAAGGACAAACACATCTAATAGGGGACGTTTCGGGCAATGGCCCACCCTCGTAGCACATAAATATAGAGGCCAGAGAGAGAGCGATTTATAATAAGGGTTGGAGATTGAACTTTACATGCTCAGGCCCAATGGTGCTAAGTGCAGTCTCTAACCCATATGAACTCTCTCTCTCTGTGGCCTCTCTAAGTGATATGACCAAGGGCCATTTCCTGAAAGAACGACACCTTTAATATATTTGTTTTTTTATTTTAAGGCCACGCAGTCTTTTTGGACGAACGCGTTAGGGGTTAGAGAGTAGTTGTGTGGGGGGGGGGTTATTCTCTCGTGTCACACACAAGGTCACCACTCCAAGACGCGATCGCTCGTATTCCATCTGCAAACAATCACCTAACTGGACCTCTCCTCCCAGTGTCCACACGGCGGACACATCAGGATTTGAATCTCGGAAGTAGCTCTGAGAGATCTGCTTCTGCGGACCGTTCTCCATCTCGTGGCGTGACGCCGATCGCTCAATCGGGGTCAAATGTGGCGACAAATTGCCAAAAGAATGGAAGATATAATTTATTATAAAAGTTAAAAAGGAAAAAAAACCTTGAAATGATGGATGTCACTCCAAGCGGTCCATATACAGAAATAACTTCACCAGGGTCACGCATTGCTTTAAATTTCAACCCACACGGACGTTTCAACCGCACCTCCGATTAAACACGGCTGGCTACGTACGGTGCGAAAGAGGAGCAACATACAGTCCATACACACGCACCACGCAATTGCGTTGTGAATACCACGCCCAACTGCGATTGCCCCAGTAGGGGGCGACACTGGACTTTAGATGGATGATTCTGGTTGCACGGTTCCGTGATGCGCTTTTGGATTGTACCGCGTGATGTTTGGCATGATGTCCGACGTTGCGCTCCAATTGCGGGCGACTTCTTGCCAAAGAAGCTCAATTGGTGCATCGATTCCTAATGGGAAATTGGGCGACGTGCGCTTTGAGTGACTTAGTGGCTTAAGAAGCGAGACAGGGTGTTCTTATGGGCAGAGGTTGGGATGGTTCAGAGCTCAAATTACTGAGCCGGCACCGCTGAAACGTCGGACATCATGCCGAATACCACGTGGTGCAACTATGGTTGCCAACTCTGACTGAAGCTATTCCGGAGAGATGGTTATTTATTTATTTACTTTCTAAACATTTTTGTCTTTAGATCTCCCGGATTACTTTCAATCGTCACCGGGAGATCGATGCCAATCCCAGTGAACACTCCCAGGACAACCAGAAAAAAAACTAGACAGCAACACAGCCGAGACAATCTACGCATTATTAAAAATTGTGGCTGTGTTCGAGACGTGTTTGTTCGTGAGCCAAACCACACATCACTAGCAATGCATGACCTCTCCCGGCTGGTTCGCGGTTTGGCCACGGGTGAGGGACACGGGGACAAATTTAATTGGGCGAAAGTTATGGAACTTTACCCAGGGCCCAAACATCTCCAGAGGGGTCCCATAAACAAAAAAAACATTGCACTTGTTTTTTTCTTCAACATGTCTGAACGTGGCCGCACGTCACCTGAAAGGGATGAGGGCCGATGGGAATCACTACTGAGTGGCAGATGAAGAAGTTACTATAGAACCCCTATTTTAATTTTACTAGGTAAGGCCCACTGAGCTATATAGAGCTATTTTTCAGAAGTGACCTGGCCACAAATGATAGCTCAACGAAGTGGCTTCCTATCACGTGGAAATGTACAGCAGCCAAATACTCTCAACGAGAACCCGCAGAGAAATCCACGAGACCACGCGGAGACAGCATGCAAACGTCAAATACACAGGCGTCGGGGTCGGCATCAAAAACCACGGCATCCTGTGTACAAATCGACGCATTTAACATCTCGCCACCGTGGCGCTCCAGTTGAATGGACCCCTGCTTTGGGTTTCCCAGGGGCAAAGACGCCTCCCACGCAGGAATACAGTTCCTGTGTCGAGAATGGGACCATCACGGCCGATCGGCGTGCGTGCCCGAGTCGATATCCGTTCTCTCTCTCTCGCCTTGAACTCTGCGCGCTGATAACCGATAACGTCTGCCGATAACCGCCCATCACGCCATACACGGACGACCGAACAGGCGGTGGGGAAATGGGGGTAAAGGTGCAAGCCCCTGCAATTGCTCGTACACGCCACTGCTGGAGGAAGGGCCTCTGCTCGGAGGAGCCTTAAATGTACGTTGGACTTCTTTCGCACCGTACTAATTGGAGGCGCGGGGCAAGAACAAGAAACTGAACACAAAAAGCAGTTCGAAAGAAACGAGTTTTCAATCGAGGTTTTAATGTGCATGGCTCCAGTGGCTTCCCAGTAAAGAGCCCATGTGGAGGGTATTTGGTCTCTTTTGCCCACGCTGGCAAGATGTCTTCGGAAGAGGCAGACGACTTGGGGCAAGTTTGTTAAATTCCCAACCAGCCCACCTCGCCCTACCCATCGGCAGGCCGCGTGCGGTGCTGTAAGACGTGGGTACTCCCACTGCATCTTGGCGAGATGTTAACTCCCTCCTTGACAGACCTGTTCTCCACCTGAAGACGGCTGCTTGCGTTGTGGCCGAAACGCCGTGAGAATTATTTTATTATGTTTTATTTTTATTATTTTATTATTTTCCTTCGACGTGACTTTACCGAAAGAACCATGAAGATCAATCCCTGCAGTCACGAAAGCTTTAAATCGAAAAAATAGGGTTATTTTAGTCTGGCCAGCGTAGCGGAATACGCCGAATGCCTTCTTGAAGGGCTCCCCCTGGTGGAGGCTCTGCTACCAGCAGTTGCGTGAGCAACCAGTTGCAGGGCCGAACCTTTACCTCCTTTGAACCCTTTCAGTTTCCAAAAAAAACCGAATCTAACACGTGGCATGTTATTTCATTTTAGTCGTTGGTCTGAGAGACCGTCGACCTATAACGCTCCAGAACCCAATTGAATCATCATCCACTAAGAACCTGGTGATTCAATTGTGTTCTCGAACCCAGGTTCTCAGTAGTGCTGGGCCTCAGTGTCTCTAACCCAGTGGTTCTTAACCTGGGTTCGATCGAACCCCAGGGGTTCGGTGAGTTAGTCTCAGGGGTTCGGCGGAGGTTAAGACACACACCCGACGCATATGATTGTGCACCAGTAAAACATATACCTATGTTTTGAATTTGAAAAAATCATATTTTATTTTTCCAATTAAGAAGGATTCGGTGAATGCGCATATGAAACTGGTGGGGTTCAGTACCTCCAACAAGGTTAAGAACCACTGCAGTCTAACCCCTGTGCCACTCGGCCACGTCACGTCTAGTATTCGTGTTGAGCATTGACTTAAGATCTCGGAGCCCAGAGCAACAATGCGTTCACTTGATATTAACTCATTGTTGCAAGCAGTATAATGCATTTCCACGCTATACCATAATACAGTGGCTTTTCAACGGTGCAGAGAATAATACAGCGGATGCACATTTATAACATTAAACATGGCTCATTTGATAAAATACAATAAATTAATTACGCTCCAAATCTCCGGTGTGCGGCGGTGAACGATGCAAATTAATGTCGACGTGTGCGCAAATGAACTAATTGGCTGTTGTGTGATTTTTGTCATTTATTCCTGAATTTATTATTGATTAATTAATTATTAATAAATTCCTGAAATTATAATAAATTAGTAATGATGATGATTACGGCGTCTTTTTAAGCTAAAATGTTCACAATCAATTAATTCATTTATAATTGCATTGTGTCGCGACACATTTTGAGTAATGGGTTATATCGAAATGTGTTTCTAGAAATAAATAAAGAACATGGGCTTAAAAAAAAAACACATTGAACCTAGGGCAATTATTGAGTGTGACTGAGAGATAATAAATGTCTAGGCTCATTTCTGAGGATGGGTCGGCATTCAACTGCTTACATGAAAATTCTTATAATAATGATCACGTATTTATACAGGAAAACCACACTGAGTCCAAGGATAATTTGTCAGGAGCGTCCTGATTTTATATTACGACGCGAATTAATAAAAATAACCTCTATTTTATATAGCACTGTACGCAAAAATGAAATTACACTCACATAATGTAGACACAATCGAAGCGAAATGGAAAGCAGATCATAACAATATCAATGACCATCCCTCCAAATTCCAACAAAATGAAGAACTACAATGAAAGCGACGAATCATCATAATAATAATTGCAGAGCAACGCAAATCAGACAACAACATTGTTTCTTGAATCTTAAGCTCCAGGGGAAGCCTGCAGTACAAAGAGGTGAGTTTTAAGACGTGATTGAGGAAGTGAAACAGGCTCATAATCTTCTTGGTTCTTTCGGTAAAGTCACGTAGAAGGGAAATAATAAAATAATAAAATATTTTACATAATAAAATACAATTCTCAGGTGAGAATTATATTTTATTATGTTTTATTAATAAAATAATAAAAATTTCACATAATAAAATACAATTCTCAGGTGAGAATTGTATTTTATGATTGAAATTTTATTATTTTATTATTTCCTTCTACGTGACTTTACCGAAAGAACCAAGAAGATGAATCCCTGCAGTCACGAAAGCTTTAAATCGAAATTTAGGCTCATAATCCTTAACGGGACGCGGAGGGGGATTCCAAAATATCGGATTTGTTTATTATGCAAATGGTAGGTAACCGGAGCACCCGGGGCGAACCCACTCGCGCGAGAGGGGACAACGCTCAATCCCCGTAACGCATGGAAACGGGTGGGGATTCGTCCACGCTCGCCGTAGCTCCTTTTCCTGGCGAGCCACGGCGAAGGGGGTTTCACAACATCTGTGTGCACGGTGACCCACCAACCCCTTCGCCTCCACGGTGCTGTGGCTGGCAGGCAGCCGCGTGCAGCGTCGCCACCACGGCCGCCACGCGGTTACAGGAATGGGCGAACGAGAGTCAAGTGGAAGCACTTTCTTTGAAACTCATGAATGAAATCGGCTCAACCGACGTGCAGAGGAACGCTTTCAATCGGTGCTTCGTTATCTGCCGTGACAATACGCTTTGGAAACTTTGGACGCTGACGAAGAAAATGGAACGAAAGAAAAGAAATTTCATAAGGGTGGAGTTTGACTTCTATATTTGGGGGGAGGGGTGGGGGGCGGTCGTATCTCACATTAGGAATCGCGGGTGCATATAATTAATAGACTTTGAATCTTCATTGTAAACTATTGAATATTAATGAATTAATAAAGGTGTTCAGTTTGGGCGGGGCGTTGTGTCCCCCGGCCCCCCCAATTCCCCCCCCCCCACCAAACTTCGCCATGAATAATTGTAAATTACATTTATGAAGTTGCATTTGAACGAAGGTGTCAAAGTGATGGACATCACAAAATAAATAAACACATCTATGGCAAGGAGTTTATTGAGACCCGAAGGCACGGGGAACGTACGTGCGTGGAAAGTGCACATTGTAAGAGACGCAGAGAGGAACGCACTTTTAGTGATTGATGTGCGATGAGCACTCTTGGCAGGGCACATTTATGGAGTGCTCCAGAGTGGTCGGTTGAAGTGACTTCAGAAATCAGAGTATTTCTTTATTTGCTCGCCTTTTGCCCGTCCAAGGACGGGTGTATTGCAGTAAATCTGAAATTTGCAAGCGAAAATCAGACCGCGACGTGATATTCACTGCATCAATTCGTGTGCAATTTGTAAGGGGGCGGTGACACAGACTTATTTCATGTAAAAGTTATAATCCCTTGTTCATCATGACGTCCTTTTTACTTTTATGTCTCAACAGCGTTACGGAGATCGCGTGACGTGAACGTTCTGCCTCTGTGGTGAGGGCTGTAAGTTGAGGCCGAGGAGGGGGAAGGAGCCCCCCCCCCCCATGTGGAGTGACGTCAGGGGTCCATTTGGAGGATGTCACCTGCTCATGAATATTAATGAGGGGGGCTGGCCCACGTGAAGTGACGTCACGAGCGTTAAGGACAGACATTGCTGGGTGATTATTGTAGGTATACTGGAGAGAATCCGATGAGCTATAAAGTTTTTTGTTCCAAATATGTCCAGTAGGGACGGGTCAGAACGTTTCACCAACAACAAACAATACAAGAAAACACACGATCGGAGTGTAAACAAATCACAAAAAATATACAATTCTGTGACAGTCTTTCGTTTTGAAACTGTGAAACGTTGACCTACATCTCATGAGATAATGCCACTAATCGCGCAGTCTTACACTCTGTTTTGGAGCCGTACATAAATGACGTCACGCGATTTTGGACGATTTTTGACCCCCCCCCCCTTCGTCACACGGCGTCACAAAAAGTCAGACCGCCCCTCAAATATGACGTAACAAAGCTCTTCCCCCCCCCACCCCATATAAAACATGCTTCAAATGGCTTTATTGTCATTGTAGTGTGTATTTAATGTGGCGCTGCACTTTGATGTTGTAGGAGAAAACATTTAGTAAAAAGTCTATTTAATTAAGTAGAAAGTGTTGTCTAAATTTATTTAAAGTTGCGCAATTTGACGTGATGTCACATTTCTCACCCCCCCCCCAATCGTCACAAATGTCTGACCGCCCCCCCCCCAGGTGCGTGACGTCATTTATGGACGGCCCCTTATCACGAGTGCTTAGGAATGTCATACTCATCAGATATGATCTATCCACTGGTGGATGAAGGTTCTCCCAGACCATGTCAGTCATTGGGATTGTTCAGCCATACTTCACCATGCTGGTCAGTAAATATGGGGGGGGGGCGCGGGGGAGGTTGGGATATGACGTGCCACTGGTGTTAGCCTCAGTAGGGACTCAGGTGATCCAGGTTCATAGTGCCACCGCTGCATGTACATGTTGCGCGGGTCGTGGCCTTTTATTTGACAATAATTTACCACGTTGGTCTTGGTGTGAAGGTGGGGACGGGAGCGTGGGTGTACCTGGGAGCATGGTAGTGTACCGTACAACAATGTTGTATGTTTGGCTTTTACTGCCCTCTGCTGCCCACAATTTAGTATTTGCTGCGACAGTACAAATACCATATCCAAGCGGTAGCCCCTAAGGGGGAGAGGTTAAACCATAACCCGAAATAGGAATACCAGCTGTAGCTTAGTGCGAGGAATCTTATGCAGATATCTCTCTATAGCAAAGGAAATGCATATAGGCCAGGAATAATAGCGTCTCAGATGAGGATGAAGTTCCAGATGGCAAACGTACAATTACAATGGGGGCAAAAACACGGGAATACATCGATGCATTCCCATTACGAATAACATGCCTTGTGGCGGTTGTGCTTTACAATTAATATCTAAACAATTGTGGGTGAGGAGAGATCTCAACTGGAAGATCCATCTCCAACCCGTGGGGTCATTTCACCTGCGGAGGTTTCAACAGCCAATCACGACGATGCCAGGAATAATGATGACAATAACAGGGCTGCAATTTTCATAACGCGCGGCGAAAAATTTCACGGAGACGAAAAATGACCGCGACCTCCGGGGCACGAAGCCATTCTCCATTGAGCTCGAACGCCGGGCTAGAGAGTGCGGTGCGGCGGTCTTCATCTCAAGGCCCCACGGGCCATTGACGGCCCCTGGTGGCCTTTAGTGCGGCCCCTTGACGTGCGGCCCACCGACAATAGACAACAAATGTGAAAACACACCACCCCCCGCCCACCTCGTGGTGCTGTCAAACCCCCAAATGTGTGACGGCCCTCACGCCCTGACGTCTTATCGGCGAAAGTGGCCTCCATCCGAATATCCGTGAGGAGTACTCGCGCAGAGCCTTTAAGTGTCTCAAGTGCCCTAGAGAAGGGCCGTCCTCTCCCAGCCCATGGCTCGTGCACCCCATGGATGCAGGGTGGCCGGGTCTTCTCGAGTGCCACTTCCTCGGACCTGCAATGCATTGCCCGCTAGCCGCGAGCTCCCAGTCTCCGTGTGTTCGTTCAGAAGTGAGTGCGAGACCCACTGTATAGCTTTCCCCCTAAAGTGCATTTTATCGTTCCGTGTTTTACCTGATTATATCTGGGCATTTGTTTGTACAATATGTTTTGGATATCCCCCTTGAGTGCGGGTGATATTACGTTTCAAATAAAAAACCTTTCAAACCTGTTTTTTTTCCAACCTTTAAAAGTACGCGTTGTAGATTGAATGCTGTCGCGAAAGTGGATCAGGGTGGAATTCCAAACGTCGGCGGGCTGCCACGGAAGAAAAAAAACTACGATCGGCAGTGACAGGGCCATGTCCTTGGTAGCGAGATATAAGAATAAGGTATAATCATGAGACCTTTAATTGAATACCTGCTGAGCATTATCCCCTGGGAAGTGGCCTGGAACGGCAGGGATTAAAGGTCCCCAGGATTGGTTGTTAAAATGTTCAGAGATGACATGGCCATGGTTGGAGAAGCATCTTGTCGTGAGATCTTCCCCTATCCTCAATAAAACTCAACGCATTCGTCAATAACACTGTGGCCTTAAAAGTAATATTTTTTTTTAAAACATCGTTTCGGGCAATGACCCTTCATAGCACGTGAAAAGGACAATGGCCCCCAAACATTTATGTATTATGAAAGAGGTCCATTGCCCAAACCGTCGCCTAGTATATGTATTCTTCAGTTTAAGCCAGTGTTATTGACGAATGTGTTATTGTTGTTGTTGTCATTATTCGTGCTTGTACAGCATCTGCCAACGAGCAGCAGCAGCGTCACCAGACAATGTTTCATTACCCCTTAGCTATCGCCTTAAATTGCTTAGATATTAGTTATCGAACGTATACGGTACAACACTCGAATGTCTCGAGACTCAGATGGCCACCTGACCTGGCGTGACTGTTCCGTGAGACTCCAAAAAAACGCACGTGTCACTTTGCTCATGCGGAATCACTGTACTGGAATGGGACTGAGTGACCTTTTGATGGCAATGCTTTCTCACCCACTCGTGATTTCAACATCACTTTGCTCAGCGGCGGCCTCCCTCTTTCATATCCCAAATCTTTTTAGAGGAGGACGTGTGCAATTCTGGTAACGGGAAACTACGCAAACCCGCAGAGTCAAGAAGCAGTGACGCAACTCCGTTTTCGTTCACGTAATCTCAAAAGACCTCATTGAGGAGAGGCGTTGACATTGGCGGTCGGGACGGTGCTATGCATCCGCAGTGACCTAATGATTATTGAATACTGTACTTCATATGTATAATAACAAATTTTTATGTTTTGTGTTATGATAATTTTCATATATTTAAAAGCTCATTTGTGTATTTACTTAAGGTCATTAATTAAAAAAAGATAGGTTTTAATAGGCCAATGCCATTATCCGCGAAAGGTTATATTCACGAGCGTGCCCGGAACGTATCCCTCGCGAATAACGAGGGAATCCTGTGTGCACGTGAAAATAATGGTTTACTTATTTATTCATGAGAACCACTGAGAACCACACCCGGTCGTTTGACTCGTTTTCAGGAGGGTGCTCCCTGCTACAATGGGTCTTTCCATGAAGATATGTGCAGCCAATTAATGAGTTGTTTATAAAGGTGGGAGTGAAACCGGATCAACGGGAGTAAACGCCCCGTACAGATGAACACAGATGGCGACTTGCTGCACTTCCTACTCCTGGCGAGCCAGGGTTATGGCAACCCCCTCGGGAAGGGAGTTTCGCAACGTTGACCCAACGTTGCGTGCCTCCTGCATACAGTTTGGTATCATTTTTGACGAGCAACGCGAATGAATCTGCAGGAAACTATTGAAGAACTGAATTGAGGAGGGGAAGGCTGCTTAGGTTGGGCTCAAGAGAAATATGAGCGAAACAAAAATCATAAGCAAGAATTTTTTAAAGCGAATGAAGATACGCGTCAGAGGGACAACACGTCAGAATCAGTGCCGGATTAAGCTATTCCGGGGCCTGTAGCATATGTTATAAAGGGGCCGTCAATAAATAAACACATAATCATTAAAACACTATTTTTTTACTTGCATAGTAAAGTAATTGTATATTTGTATTTGCTATGCAGCCAGATAATACGACAAATCGCTAACTTTAAACGCCCAGTCGTTCATAAAAGTTGAAGGCAGTATAGTACTATAGCAATAGAGCAGGTGCAGAATCACTGAACCGGAATTTATCATTTGAAAGCATTTAGCGCGGGGCCCTTCAAAGTGCGGGGCCCGTAGCATGTGCAACTTTTGCTACGAGGATTATCCGGCACTGATCAGAATATGAATACCATATGAGTCAACGTGGTACGTTGGGCCAATGTTGGTCCAACGGTACCAGCCAAATGCCAACGTTGACCCACCGTGCGCATGCTTACTAGGATGGTGTTAAAGAGCGCCGCTAACTCGTCTTGTCCACTGTATCTCTCTGGCATCACTGTTACTCTGCTATGAAGAAGGGCCATTGCCCGAAACGTCGTCTGTTTTATTATTATTTCATTTGAATGTCACACACAGTGTCATTGACAAATGTGTCGAGTTTTGGTTTTGCTGTTTGTGCACCACTGCCAATGCTGTAGCAGTAGCAGCTGAAAAAAAGACAAATAATCCCCATATAGCCTTAACAGACTGTTGGGGCAAGTGCTGTTAGCGAGTAGCAACCTATGAAGGCCGGCGCGGTGCACGAGGAGGGTGGGTAGCCAGCACCACGCCCGGCCGCCTTTGTCTCCCCAGTAGCGATGTTTTTTTAGAACGCACCAGGTACTGATTTGAGGCTGAGTCGACCTAGGGGGAGGCCAAGGACCGGTTCAGATAATCGTCACCGGTGTTAGTGGCCGTGAGCGGGAATCGATCTCGGGTACACCGGGTTGGTTAGCGAACGCGAGCTAACCGCTACCCTACCGCATCACGAACACCACCACCACCACATTTGTTTACTGTTGACAAAGTCACATTTTTTAAATGACAACAACAATAAATAAATAAATAACATTGAATAACCCCCCTCCCTCCAGTAGGCGCTTCTCCTATTGGCCAATCCGCTCCAGCCTTAAGCCCCGCCCTCGCGACCACGCCGACCAATGAGAGGCGCGCCCAGGCCAGTCGGCGCTTTCAGTCGCCGGGAGAGATGGAGGCGAGAGGCCGGTGGGTTCCGTGAGTGTCCCCCCCCCCCGCGTCTCCCTAGCAACAACATCCTACAGCGTATAACCATTGTAATCACCCTTATTTAGTTTATGTACTAAGCGACTAATTCCGATAGACCCCCCCCCCGCTTCGTCAATTGTCGTTAGCAGCGTCGTTTGTTAGTAAGCTCCCCCCCCTCACCGCCCATGTGTTGTAACGTGCGCTTGTTAATATCCTGTAGGGGTAGGCCCCTGGCTAAATTGTTTGTTAAGTTTCCCGTCGCAGTTGTTACGAATCGTATCATCCTCTCTGATGGCGAGAGGGTGATGAGCGGCTTGAACGAGGGCGTTAAGAAGCGAACGTGTTGGGAATTCCACATTCGCACGGCGAGCACGAATTAGTGATATACGTACTTGTAAATTAGTACCTGCTTTATCGACCATGGGGTGATTAAGGGCTGAGTGGATGTCACGTCCGGATTTGAACTTGAATCCCTGTAAGTTGTCAGGCTGTCGTGGATGTACCGCACAGCCGGAGACACACTAATAGTCACTTTAAAGGTGTATTTTTCACTGGGCTGTCTATCTTCCACGTGTGTACTCCCTGCTTTCATCTGACCGGCGTGGTGAAGTATGGTCAAAGTTACCAGTGGAGTAAAGTATGAGCCAATAACCCCCACGTCATCCGTAGGGTGTGGGAAGTCACTCCATCCAACAGTGAATGTATTAAATGGGCTGCTGTACATGTACTTTATTTATGAGAGGTGTTAAGTTGAAGTGTTTACTGAAATTAAATCAAGGTATGTCTAAGCATATTTTATGTGTTATAATACGCATTACAAATCCATTACAGTCGAAGGTTATCGCATGAAATGCAAGGAAACTACATCGTGTTTAGGTTCAAGATGTGTTAATTAAGGCTGTAATTTTGCATAGCTGTGAGGTTTGAATTGTATTATGAGTAACTCGGTCATGCCAGGACAAGGGTCCATCGCTGTTCGTTTTAAAAGTATATTACTTGAGTGTTGTTTCAAAGCAGATTATTTTTTTAAAGTAGGAAACTGTTGATAACTTTCTGCGTCACGTCAACACTTTTCTCTTCTACGTGACTTTACCGAAAGAACCAAGAAGATGAACTGATGTGTGATTTAGACAGCGCAGGCTACATGCAGAATGTTACATATTGTGTATTTTTTATATTATTCAAATTTCACAATCGAGTGGAGTGGTGGCGCAGTGGTTTGAGCACTGCTCTATGAACTCGGCGACTCGTATGAGTTTCATTCCTCGCCATGGCAATCGGCAGCGGTGAATGAGATTGTACACTGTGACCATCCTGGTGAAGTATGGTCAGATCTCTCATGGCCCTTCATTCAGCAGGGCATTGACAAAGCGGCTGTGAAAATCTATCGATTTGAATTTTAAGCGGTACTAGTATTGTTGGTACTGAATGTTTCAAATTATTTATCAAACCCTCACGGAAAGCTCTTGCCGAACTTGGTGAGCAGGTTTAGGCGGATGGTTGAGTGGTTTTACAGCAAGCTTATATAACAAGATTGGCGTTTTAAGCGATTGTGAGTACATTGTGTTCAAGTACATTGTGTGTACATGATGTGTAGATGTTACAGTCCCTTTTGCCATTCTGCTGCTAGATGATTCCCCACCCCCAGTCATGCAGATTATTATTCTGATTCTCTGCCAAAGGAACTGGTTGAATGTAAACATCTCCCTCCCAAGAATTCCGATGTTACCTATAAACTCACTCCTCGTGTCTCGCCATTTACTTTTATTAAATCCGTCCCATCAATTATGGAATATGAATCCCCGCATTCACGAAAGCTTTAAGTCAATTAATGCTATGTGTGTTTGTATCAAATGTGAGCACCTGTTTTCGCATTTAATTCGTGTTTGTGAGCACTTGCTTTCGCATTTAATTCGTGTTTGCGTCGGCTTAAAAGCCTCGCCGCTTGAATGCCACTCGAATGCCACTCGAGAGGCAAACGACGACGATGTTGATGAAGTACGGAACCCGGACAAATCGCTGGGCATAAAATTACACTCGAAAACAAGTACAGTGGTACTTTACGTAGGTTAAAAGCCACCACACATACCTAGTGGGGGTGGCTTCAGTTTCACAAGCGGCGGCTATTTATAACGAGACTTCAGGAGCCCACTGTGTCTGTCATCAGCACCAGTGTGTTTATTCGTGGCGAATGTTTGTCATTGGTGAAGTTGAATGTTACTAATAGAGGAGGGAGTTATCACCAGCAGCAACTATGATCTATCCACTCCTGGATGAAGGCCGCCTCAAGCCATCACCATCCATCATGGTCATGTGATGCAACCATCCACCAAGATTTATGGTCACGGCTAACGTCAGTGGCGAGTGCTGTCTGAACTGATTTGTTGGTTCACCTTCATGCTCGCACTGACCAGCGTGGCGAAGTATGGACAAAACACTCCCATGGGCCCACAGTCGTGGGGCTGTGATTGGGGAGAATCGTGATAAAAAGAGACATTTCCAAGTTTCGAATTAATTGTTTCTTTGCAGCGTGGGATTGCGATAGTGAATGTTGTTAAACTGAAACAGTTCAACATTTGTCATCACAACACTCTTGGAATGTTTTTCTCATGACCGACATGTTCTTTGATATAAAAAAAAAACTTTACCCTTTTACCCAATTCTTTGCATGTACTGCCCGAGGTGAAGCGATTGTATATACTGCAGACTTCCTTATAGCCCAATGGAAAGCCTATTTCTCTTCGTTTGTACCCAGACAGCCTTTCATTGTTATGCAATATATACTCTTAGATCTACATGAAACATCATTATTTTCGGTTCGCTCGAACGCCAGTGCTATTGTCCACTGTGATTTGGTGATTGACGCAAACTGGAAATTTGAGAAATGAAGTGGTTGTGACAATACATTTTTGTACACGTCACACTCGTTCAAATGGCTTTTGCCCCATTTATCTCGCCCTCCAATTAAATAGCTTGTCACGAGTGACGCTTATTGCAAGGACCTTCCCATAAGCGTTGATTTTTTCTCAGAAGTGCATTTTAGTGTGTGGGTGTTGTGCTGCTGCATGTCCGCGTAAGTGTTCAATTCTACTGCGTTCACGTTTTACTCTTTGTGTGTGAGTGTAAAGACAGCAGCTTTAGAATGTTGCCGAATAAAAACAGAAACCGCAGTTTTATTTCGTCTTGCGTTCCAATCGCAAACAAGTTTTGTTGAGTGGAATTAAAGCCTGATTGTTTATGTGAAGTTGAAAAAAATGTCAGATTCTGCTAAAAGAAATGCGATCTTTTGCTAAGTGTTCTTACATCTTCGTAAATTGTTGTTAGTTTTTAAGTAATAAATTATATTTGTATGTTGAACTTATGTTGCTCCGTAGGTACGTAGCCAACCGTGCTAATTGGAGGTGCGAACACAGCGTTAGTTGTTGAGTGAAGCCTCGTTCCCAACGTGCATTTATATCCCAATTATATTGCAATTAAATGCTCCCATAAGAAATACTCCTCGATAAAATGTAATATTGTGCTTGATAATTCGACATTTTAGTAAATTGTTAATTTTCGGGATTGAACAAAAAGTACATTGGAGGCAAACTTGTTGTTCTGTTGCATCTTTTCTGCATCCTATCAAAGCATCTTCATGTCCCTGATATACTGTAATACATGCAATGTTCTCCGATTCAAGCTTCACCCACACCTAACATCAAGTTTATCCGGTCCCCTTAAAATCTATTTTGCCCAGGTTTCACTGTCCAAATAAGCCTTGTATAACCAGCAGAGTCCTATCAAACGTATGCGTTATGTTTGTCAGGGTAGACCTGATTGAACTTAATTTATAAACTTTATTGTGAGTAGTTTTCTATTATTTGGGGAATTGCGCTATTAAAGCCAAACGTATTGATCTCATGCGTGTAATCGCACAGGCTCTTAAAACATCTGCTGTGCTGAAGATGGCATGCTTAAACACACCAGAGTTGAAGCTCCGACTCTCGAATCACCACTTCAGCTTTAAAAAGAGCTTGAATTTGAATATGATTTCTGAATTTGTCCCCAACGTGCCTGGGGGGGAGGCACTTTATTAAATCGCACGTGCAGAGCACAGGCCCAAAGGTCAGCAGAGACAAAAAATACTATTAAAGTTATCATAGATAACAAGTTGATAGATTTCTTAAATTGATCAAGGTTATGACGGTGACCTGGGAACAAAGACGATGGGAGGGGATTCAAACGTTAAAGGGTGCTAGGGAAGAATTAGTGTGGTGGTTGTGACAAATGACCAGGAACATTCCAGCTGGTAGACCGAGTCCTCAAAATAGCTATAGTAATCAATGAGTAAAGTTCATGGAAATGGCAACCATGGTAGAAGCGATTAAGGAGTGATAACCAATCGCAGCACTCGGCAATAATGGCTTTACAGGTTTCCCTCGCTTTATGCGGGTTCGGTTTGTGCGATTTCGCGAAAATGTGGCTAATCTATTTCGACCAAAAATACGCTATATGCGGTTTCAATTCACTCGTGCGTACAGCACCTCCAAAAGGTATTTGGCCTACTCTTCTGTTTGTTGGCCAGACGTCTTCGAAAACGTGAGAGTACCCACACTCGATCACACCACATGTGACCTTCCGATCAACTCGCTGTGGGAAATTAAAGAGCTTGGCCATTGCTTCAACTGCCAAGCTGGGATATCGGATCAAACCGGGCCACCTCCGGATTTCAAATCGTGTGCCAACTATTACACCGTGGTGTCGTTCTCTGGGATATTGGCAAAAAAAAAGTATTTGAAATGTGTGTGGATGTGTGCGCGCATGTTGCTGACTATGCGCGTGTAGGGGAGCAGCGGACTTGAGGCCCCAGTGCCAAATGGATACCGCGCAAGTGAACGGAGTGCGGAGGAGATTGCCGCCATCGGCTGGGACCGATGGCCTGCAGGGAGACGCATCGACCCAGGTGTCGGACAGGAGGAGGTTGGAAGATGACTTGCCAACTTCATCGTCCGCAGCCTCTCCAGACCCTGTAAATATCACGCGTCGTAAATGGTGGCGGGTTTTAACGTCTCACAAAAAAGCTGTTTTGAAACGTTTAATTTTTAACTGTACGCTTCACGTGGTTTAATGAATTGATTTTTTAAAAATTGCGTTTATTGCCCTTGGCAATACAAAGAAATGAAGATGTACGTGTGTGTGTGTTTTTTCAAAGCAGTTGCGTAGCGGTTTGCACATTACGCTACGAATCTGGCAACCTGAGGTCCATTCTCGGCCACAGCAAACGACCGTGGTGATTTTCTGAACCGGTCCTGTGTCTCCCCTAGGTCGACTCAGCCTTCAAATCAGTACCTCGTGCAGTGTGTAAACATCAGCATTTGGGAGACAAATTCGGCCAGGTGTGGTCCCAACCATGAAGGCCTGCCATGCAGGCCTGCCGTGTGTAAGACTACACGGGGGATCTTTGTCTTTTTTCGAAGCAACAGTAATGTTTTACAGTGCTGCGGTCCCCGTTTTGGCAGCCAAATTGCACCATGAACGATCATCGTAACAGGACACAGTCTAACAACCCATCGTCAGCCGCACGTTATTTTCGCAGTAAAATAAGAATTTCAACACAAACAATCACGTGAGTAGCATGGTTCATCACCGTGGACTGCTGACACTGACGACATCTTTTTTTACTGCCTAATTTTTTTATTGTCTTTCATTTTGTCTTTTTTTATACATCTGATAACACGAACGCTTTCGAAGGGGTAATTTAAAGTTGACTGCTCTCTTATCATTTTACTGCTTTCTTATGTAAATTGTGTTGGTTTCAAAGGGCACTGGAGCCTACCACGGACCTCTCAAGATGAGGTGACGTTTGTGCTGGAAATGTTCTTTTACAACCACGTTTTATGTTAGAGAAGGGTGCGTTTTAAGAATATTCATGCCTGTGCACAAGGTAAGCATGCATATCACTGCAGTTGCTTGCTCTCGTTACTGCTGATTGAAGGGCCACCGCTAGATGGAGCTCTAGAGAGCCTCTAGCAGGTAGTTTCAGACATAACGATTGTCAGACATCGGTACAATTTGCGCCATCGCACGTGACCTGCCAATCCGCTAACTTTGGTGTAACCGTTCATATTTCGGGGTGCAAGAGCGTAAATGTCCACCCCAACTGAAAAACCTTGGGGGGGGGGGGGGTGGGGAAACCCAAGAAATTGAGGCAGCCATTCAAGAAACCGAGAAACCAAAGAAGCTGATGTACAGAACCATTTATCCCTTTCCCGTTTCGAGACGTTTCCAAGTTTGCAGGTTGGGTCCCATTCACCGTTGAATTTCGGAATGTGCAAGCGGTTAGAGTTAATTTTATTTAGAGAAGCATAGCACCGTTGTTTTCAAAGACGTTGTACTCAAGGCAGGTAGCGACAAGACCGCACTCTGATAGCTGGCGCCAAACTGTGCCACGCTGCCCCGCATGGCCTTGTAGGAGCCTCAGTAACGTCTTCCGACCTGAAGCCATACCGATAAAGTAATTTTATTTTACTTTTCTTCCAATTCCATATGTCATCAGAATGGGAAACGGTCAATTGTCACGTACGCTTTGGGCAAGTCTACTTTAGGAGAAAATGTGGGCGGGGGTCAGTTATGAAATGAGTTTTCATAGCAGCAATGGACTTAATGTCCACCACTTAGTGAACCACCCCCATAGGAAATTAAATAATACAAACACCTGCCGGGCATTCGCAGCTGTCGGTGCAATAAATAGAGCTGAATATTTTTTTTGGTCAAACCAGAAATGTGGGAAATCATTTGCACAGCTGTGAGAGACTCAAAATTCGGTTTAAAAAGACAACTCATGGATCCCAAGGGGTAATCCTTGAGGCTTGATCTGCGCGAGTCAAGGGTGGATGGATTTAAGACATGTGCCCCCCATTATTTTAACTTTCGCACTGGGAGACCGAACCCAGCAACCTCTGTATTGCAATTCCAAAATGCTAGCCATCAGACCACGGCAGCATCCCCATACGTGCATGTATATTTAATTCATCTTAGTTGTTCTGACCGGCTAATTCGTGTTTGTAAAAGATAATTACTTCCTTGGTAAGTTAGCACCTTAAAAAAGCTGGCTATAATTCGGTTGGCTATGTACGGTGCGAAGAAGTTCAACAGACATGCATGCAAACATCTCAACAAATGGGTAACTTGGGAACAAAATGCTATCCAAAATTAGAATGTTGCTCAGCAACTGGAACTGCGTTCTCATGCGATGGGACGACATTGGAAACGCACATAAAAATTAATGTGACGGCAGCCGTGCTGTTGAAGAGTAAATTGGCGTTTAAAAATAAGAAATAAAAAACACATTTGTAATGTTTGCGTCGAACACAGATTTTAAAGGAGACCACGGTATAACAGTACACTGGACTTGCAATCCAGAGGTCACCGGTTTGATTTGATCTCTCGGCGCGGCAGCTGAAATGATTAGCGATAGCCCAGCAATAGATATATGGCTACACTGCCACAGTGCGTCGTTTGGCAGGTTGCATGTGGTGGGGGTAGTGTGGGTTACTCCCCCACCTCTTCCAAAATTCCTGGTCAGTGTGGCAGAGTAGGCCACACTATCCTACAGATGGGGCTATGCAGAGCTACTGCCAAGGGGGGGAGACCCTTTCAACCAGAAGTGGCCTGGACAAGAAGTTACAGGGCTGCTCCTTTCCCTACCAAGTGACAAACCTGAATTTGTGACTGTTATTCACCATTGCACAGAATTGTTCTAACCGTTCATAATATAAAAATTGGGGGGGCTGGTGTGTGGTTTTTTTATAATCCTGCTGCGAGGTTAAGAGCTCCAATTTGCATCGATAATCTTGACAGATGCTCCGTTTCCTTGCCACGTGAAGTTTAGATACCTTTTGTTGGATCTGCCCTCCTCCATAGCCACCCCCCCCACCATCAACATGACAAGCTTGACATTTGAGATTACCCATTCGGTGCATTTGTGTTACATTTCACAAAGTCACGCAGGGATGATGCATTGTCCGGTGTCTTGGTTAGCGCACTGGACTTGCAATCCAGAGGTAGATATATCAATGTTAGCTCCTGGCGTGGCAGCTTAAACAATGCGCAAGTTTCTTAAATCCCCCCCACCGCACCTTGTTTCTGTCCACCCAGCATTATATAAACGGCTACGTTGAAGTTGGTTGATCAGCAGGTCGCTCGTGGCGGGGTAAGTGTGGGTGACTCCCCACCTCTGATAAGACGTCTAGCCAGCGTAGAAGAGTAGGCCAAAAATATTCCCCAAGAGACACATTCGAGAGCTCCCTCTAGTGGTGATCCTGCCTCCAGCAGTGGCTGAAGTTTACCCAACAAAGCCATGCAGTGGAGTGTTATACCTGCAGTGATTATTAATATTCGTAGGCTGTGATCTCATCTGTGCCAGACTCGGATTGTGTTGTAACTGTATGTTTGTATGGTTGTGTGGCCATGTGCTTTGAGTCGTGTCTCGCACAATGATAGTTACGATACACCTTAAGTAGATTGCCAGTTGTCACAGACAGGTTATTGTCTGCCCCTGGGCGACCTTCACGGGCAACATCAAGCCAGCTGTCCCGTCTTCTCGCGAGTGTGAAATATGTCGTAGGCACTATCCCTCGCAAACACAGGGTTACTGGGTGACCGTAAAAGATAAAGGAACAGCCCTGAAGTTACTAGTTAATGCCACTGCGTGTAGAAAAGGCCTCCACTCTCTATAGAAGAGACCCCCTGCTATAGGAGGGTATTTGGCCTACTCTTCCAGCCTGGTCAAATGCCCTGGAAGAGGTAGGAGTGCCCACACTTTAATCAACCACATGCACCCCCGCCAATTGACTATCTGTGGTGCACCCATTTATTTCCTGCTGAGTGGACACATGCGGGATGGATTTAAGAACCTTGCCCATTGATTCAACTGCCGCGCCTGGAAACTGAATAGAACTGGTGTCCTCTAGATTCCAGTGTGCTAACCATTCCACCATGGTAGCTTCACTTGAGCAATCATACGTACCAAAGTGAAACTTACCCTATCTGCAGCGCTTATGTTATTTGTAAAATGTGAAAGTATATACTCGGTCATGGTGGTATTGAGCAATCGTAAAAAAGGAAAAAATGCGCAATATCGCAGAGCTTGTGCGTAACGTCCTACACTGCAGCTGACAGTAGCATGGCCTTGGCTAAACCAGCTGCCATTTGTGCTATCTAAAAATATATAACCAGAACAATTAATTTTCCTCGTTACACAGCGAATCCTGAACATAAACTACTTCTTATATTTTCAGCCCGTTTTCTCACAGTAAATGATTAAATACATCGAACTGGTGTGCCGAAGAAAGAAAGTCTTGATTCGGTATATGAAATGTATCTTGTATTAACAACTATGACATGGGGTGGAAATATAAACACCTGGCAAGGAAAATAATAGGAGCTGAAAAGTGTGCAAAGAAGCAGGTCGAGGTGTATTTGGGTAACCAAAGAGGAACGCGTGGGTCACACAAGTTAGAGACATGTTGACTTTTCAGTAAAGTAAGTGGGCTTGGAAAGGACACGTCACCGGACGGGATTGACAGCAGGTGATAGAGTGGCTGGAGCGGCTGCCAAAGGAGGAGATGGCGATCCGGGAATACTTCTAAACGGAAATACACGGAAGCTACATGGATAGTTGCATCGCGCGAAAACCGTGACGGATGGCAACGACTTTGGGAGGCCATGGTTGATTGGAATTTGGCGGTCACATTTCCACGCTCAAGTAGACGGAGTTGAACGGTGCAATTTTATTTTCGCGTAACTTTGTTGCATTGTTCAAATGTTGCGCAACATCCGCTCCGTTACACACCGTAGCAACTTTTCTCGGCTATGTTGTTCAACTCGGGTTTCCCACTTCTGAGCCCATTAAACTCAATCACTCCGGCCATGTCTATGTAATAAATTAAAAGTTAAGAGTTCCTAGTCTCTCATCCTCCCTAGTTGCCTGTGGATTTGTAAATGGAGGGGAAAGAGGCGTTGGGAGTGGGGGTGTGACCCAGGACTTATTCAGTTGTCACTCACCAATGATGTTAGCCTTGGCCGGGAATCATATTTGGGTCCGCGGGTTCATACCACGTTGCACTTAACGCTGCGCCGTGGCTCCGCATGCAATATAAGTATAGCTTGCCACTTTCTTGTTTTGTGCTTGCGGAGATTAAAATTAAATAAAAATGCTTGCGTGTGTGCTCATAGGCTATTGCCCCAAGGGTAGACTGGTTTAACTGGATGATATGTCTTGGCATGTTTGAGCCAATTATAGACACTGTACATTTCACACTACAGTATTGTTGCTTGGCATAATATACAATTTAAGCATTTCATCCTTAACAGCATTGCGTATTGCGAAGCAGAATGTAGTTTTCAGTATTAAAAGTACAAACCGTTTATTTTTTTAACACACGGTTAATATTTACGAGTTACCGAATGCTTTTAAGATTGAAGCAAAGGAATGCTTTATTTAAAACTCTTTTTTAAACCATTATTTTAGTGTTGAGATGGAGCTCCGTTTAATGTCCTAAGTAATGGAACAGTTGGGCTTCTCTTCAAATGAATAGTGAAAATGGAAAATGCCGCTGTTAAATTTTTTATGAAGGGACGGTGTGTTGTCTTGGTGTGATTCGGGACTGTTTTTGCTGTTGTTTTACTGCCTTTCCGAAGCTTGGGAATTGATGATGCAATTTGAACTTGTATACTTTATTTAAGGGGCACCGCGGTGGTGTGATGTTCTCTTCCTTCGCCTGGTATGCAGGAGGTCGGGGGTTCCATCCCGACCCTGATGCCTGTATATTTGAAGTTTCCATGTTCTCCCCGTGATCGCGTGGATTTTTTTCTCCGGGTCCTCCGGTTATCCTCTCCAAATTTTAGAAACATTCATTGAGACTTCATGGTACCTCCTTTGCCAGTACCAAAATATGAGAATAGGTTTTCCCCTTTTTTCTGGCAACAAAACAGGTGTTGAGATGTTAAAACACCAAACTGAAACCTTTTACAAGGAATCATGTCTGCATTAACCGCAATACTTGTGGTCAGAATGCAAAAAAAAACATACTTTGACCAATCAGTACGCCTTTGGCGTCCTCTGGTCTAACACCGTTTGAGACAAGTATTGTGGCTTATGCAGACATGATTCCTTGTAAAAGGTTCCAGTTTGGTGTTTTAACAACTTAACACCTGTTTTGTTGCCAGAAAAATTGGGAAAACCTATTCTCATGCGTTGAGACTATTTAGATGATTTTGCTGCTCTCAATGTCAAAATGATGAGTCACTTTGTTGAGCTACCATTTGTGGCCAGGTCGTTTTTGAAAAATAAGTTAATACCTCGGTGGACTTAGTCTGGTAGGATGAGGATGGTTTCGTTTCATTTGTATGTGTTTGGGTCATTTGTTTACCTTTCTTGTACTTTAGACTCCTATCTTGTTTCTGTATTGTTTGTTGTTTGTTTAACATTATTTCCAGCTCCTAGACGTTTCTGACAAATAGCTTTATAGCTCATCGGATTTTCCAATATAGATACATTTTCTTAATCTGCTCGTAGCCTGCGGCATGAGAAAAAGGCAACTCAAGAAGGACAGCCCTTCTCTCATTTTACCGCCTTTGTTCACTGTACTCTCAGCCTGAAAGGGTTTAAATCGCTGCCTTTTTAATAGGCTTACATAACAAGGGCACTAATTACCATTTCACTTTAAAAACCTGCATGCTTTTATTGTGAACATTGCATCTGGATGAAGGCGGATATATAAGGAGGTTGTTGTTGTTTTTTTGTGTCTAGGTTATTCATTTATTTTCAGTGCCACGATTTTTTTTTGTCGTGCAATGGAGACTGCACACTGGGGACAGTTTCACGCGAGCGCCCAAATTGCCGCTGGTGTGACATCGCAGGGTCGGCCGCGTGATCATCATCTTGTCTCCTTGCGAATTTCGCCCTTGTAGCACTCGCGTGCGGTGGATTTAACAGCACGGGAAGGCGCGCGCCGGTTCCCAAACGGCAGAAAGGTGCCGGCTCCTGTGATGCCTTGCGTGCACGTCATGTGATCGCCCACACTGCACGTGCAACGCTGTCAGTCTTGTGTCGGCACACCAGCTCGATAGAGCTGAACGTGTGGCCGTGTTATTGTTTAGGGCCACCAACTCAAGCACACCTTTGTGTGTTGTGTGTGTTTTTATACGTGTTTTTTTGTCTTCTTGGTTCTTTCGGTAAAGTCACGTAGAAGGGAAGTAATAAAATAATAAAAATAATAAAACATAATAAAATAATTCTCACGACGTTTCGGCCACAACGCAGCAGCCGTCTTCAGGTGAAACCAGGTCTGTCGAGGCGACAGACCGAAAGAACCAAGAAGATGAATTCCTGCAGTCACGAAAGCTTTAAATCGAGTGTTTTTTTGTATTGAACAAGACCCCGGGAGTGAAGGGCAATTTTGCTGCGGTATTTTTCAGGGGAGGGGAGGGGGAGGGGGACAGATTATAATAACATACACGCACGGAGTGCACTTGTCATTATTATGGGAACACTTTTTGTGTGTTGTTAAATCACCTTGATTCCATCCTGCAAGCATATTCCCGTCGTGATGGGTTTTCTTATCATTTTTGGAAAGTGTTGGATTTTAACTCCTTGTTTGTACTAGTTGAAAAAAGAAAAAAGCGACAACATCCACTTGCTTACCAAGGAAATCCTCGCTGAGTCTCAAGAGTAAAATTTTTTTCATTAATCCTGCGACAGATCTCCGACATTTTTTGCGTGTTGTACCGCATCTTGCTTGGCATGGCCGACATTTCGCTCCACGTTCTGGGAGCTGCTTCCAAGATCTTTTCCAGCGCAACTGCGAAAACGTGCGCAGTACCAGGGTGCTGCTACATTGGGATGGTTTGGCCATTTCCATTATCAAGAGGTTTGGCTTCACTTGGGAGGAAACTGGAGAACCAGGATTAAGCTCACCATTCACACGCGAGCGGGGGAGAGTGAGACCTCGTCCTTTAATTTCCACTCCACATCTCGCGGCCCCAAACCTCCAGCACCTGGAACGTGCTGCACAATTCCGAGTGCTGAACCAAGCTCAAACTTTGCTTGGCCTTCAAGATGTGATGACACTGGGTGCATTCCGGGTTGTCTGTGGTAACAGCCCCTTCCATGCCAGGTTACCGCTCAATTACAAGTTTGGTTTCTAGGCTCTCAGGATTGCAAACTTATAAATCTATTGAAAGCAAGACACCCGAAATAACAGGTAATAATTCTGCCTTCCCCTTGCAATTCTATGAAATGTCACGATTCGGAATTCCAATTGCATCCGCAATTTCTTTTTTGTTTGCCATTGCAGTGCAGGCAGATTCTGCAGGTTTTCTTTGAACCTGTTCACATGCAAAAGTATACAGACAGAAAATATCGATTCTTGCATTTTAGTGTTTGATGAGCGCGTCATGAGCATGAGAGAATCGTCGTTATTTTGATGTATCGCTCTGCTTCGCTCTCGTATTGTAGATGCACGCCCAGGCTGTGTGTCCCCAGGCTGTCCGCCTGACTTGAGTCTCAAAGCGTCATTAATGGGCGAGGAAAAACTTCCAAGTCTCATCGAGAACTGCTGTCACAGCACGCTCGAGTACAGTGCCTTGAGATGCGGTGGCAATTAGAAACTTTAAATAAATTAACTTACAGCTCTCTTGTCAACCCACTGCTGGATGATAGCTTCCCCACGCCATGTGCTTTATGAGGGATGTTTGACCATACTTACCATGCTGGTCAGTGCAAGTTGGTAAACGTGGGGAGCATAGACTTGGGAGCATAGAAGCCCAGTACTACAATGGACTTTATTGCAATGCTCTCTGATGCCCGCTACATAGCCCCACAGCTGATAATACCTGTTATCCCATGGCATTCACCATTTTTTTTATAGATTTTTATTTCTTTACTCGTAATATACCCACTCAGCATTTATCGGGGGCGGCCGCTTGAATACGCAACCCGTAGGAAATTTGAAGAAGTTCAGTGAAAGATGTGTGTGACGATATCTTGCAATGTCAACTGGGAATGCTGGGATCGGATTGGGCCGGTTCATTTGGACAACACATTTCAGGCCGCGCGGGGGCCCCCGGGTGCATTGTCTGCGAGCGCCCGAGTCTGTGCTTGCAACGGGGTCGCGCGGGACGCTGTCTTTCGCCGAGACAATGCTCCCGGAATCTCCCCGTAGTCCTGACGGGAACTCTCTCTGTGCACGTGGTGTGATATTTTTTTCAGCTGGATACCGTCATTTAAAAATAAAGTACGAGTAAAGGTCAGGCAAGATAAAATCCTGGCAGCGTGCCAGATTAACTGGCCCAGGCTGCGTGGTTGCAATAGCTGCATTGCATTACAGTTCAGCGACCCGGCTATATCCAAAATAAACTTACATGGCCAAACCAAAACCTGCCAAAGACATTCTTCAGCTTTTGATAGGTGAAACGAGAGTGCTGTTCTCTGCCTACAGCCGTTGCGTTGGTTTAAAAACGCGTTTTGAAGGTGCGCAGCTTTCTGTGTGTGCATTGCAAAGTAATCCACAGTCAAGGTTTGAGATGAACAGAGCAAACAACGGAAATGAATAAAAAATAGTCCATTGCTCACAAAATCGATGGCTTTGTGAAGTAAATACGCCCCACTGTTGTACAGCGCATTATATAAATACGCATTGCAATTCTAATTCACTTGCCAAATGTATTCACTTGCCAAATTTACATCGTTTCTCGTTGAACCTTTCCTCGGGGGTTAATGCTCATGTGCTGAGCTAGCGAGAGAGAGAGCCCGTTGAGTCGTAACTGATGCCATTAAAGGCCCTCACAAGTAGAATATGATAATGTGTTTGTGCCGATGCGATCCTCTTGTTGTCTAGTTATATCTAGTTACCATCAGGATAGGGAAATGAAAACCCATTAATGGTTGCAAGTACCACACCCAGCAGCTGCAGTGGTTGGTATTGGTTTATTGTACTCGGGCAATGTAATGGCAATTAACTGTATAATAGTAAGCTAATGTATTTGTATGTCCGGAGAACTCCTCCGAGACCACTCGTTGAATATGGAATTCTTTAAAAGCTTGTGTGATTTGTAGTTCATACAAGCAAGGTCAAAGATACAAAGGTGTGGTATGTATGTGGTATGTATGTTCAACATATGTATGTTCAACATACATACCGTTTCTCCGATTGGCACAGTTGGCTACGTATCATGCGAAAGATGTTCAACATACATACAAAAACATTTAAACTTCCACTTGACGATTTGGTAATCAGCTCCGGTGCTCTCTGCTCCACTGTTTATAATAGCCCAAGCACGTGATACAGCTCTTGCTTCAAAATCATACAACGCATGGGCATAAACCTGGCACGATTAAATGTCAACGTGCTTCCCACGAGTTTTAGATGTCATTGGCCCATGGCTCTGAGCATGTTACTCAACTCATCCCTCAAAGTCTCAACAGTCTCTAAGGGCTGAATGAAACATGTTCTTTGATTGTCTTTTGTATTTGTGTGCGCATATGTGTGGTGGTGTCGTGGTAGTGTGGGGAGCGGTGGTGTATCGGTTAGCCTGCTGTGCTATGAACCTGGCGACCCAAGTTCTATTCCCGCTCACGGCCAACACCAGTGACGATTATCTAAGCTGGTCCAGGACCTTCCCTAGGTCGACTAAGCCACAAATGAGTACCTGGTGCAGAGTGTAAACAATGCCACTATGGAAACAAAGGTGGTTTGGCGTGGTGCTGGCCACTCACCCCCTCGTGTGCAGTACCGTCCTTCATAGGTGCTTGCTTACAGCACTTGCCCCGATAGTATGTTAAGGCTACCCGGGGGATTTTTGTCTTTGGAGTGGTTACCGAACGCATTGCGTTACGAATCCAACCACCCAAGTTATATTCCTGTCAACAGCTAATGTCAATAGCGAGTGATATCAGAACTGATCCTAGGCCTCACCTATGTCGACTCAGCCTTAAATGAGCACCTGATGCAGTATCTAAGCACCAGCACTTGAGATACCAATGCAGCTAGACGTGGCGCTGGCCACACCATCGTCTGGAGTGCCGTGCAGGCCTTAATAGGTGCTCGCTAACAGCACTTTTCCTGAGAGTCTGTAACGCTAGACAATAGATGTATGGTTTTGTTTGTATTTTCTGTATGTGTGCCTGCTCTCTCGGGACACGGCACGTTTTTTTAAAACTCTGGTGACCTTCATTTTGCAGGCCGCCACCGTCTTCTCGAAAGAGAGCGAGGAGGAAGAGGTGGTGGAGGAGGTGGAGGACAAACGAGACAACATCCTTCGTCTGATCCACATCCCTCAGCAGGCGCACCAGGCGATGGAGAGGGTGGAGGAGTTTGTGTGCAAGGTGAGATTGCGCGCCGCGCTGCGCCAAGTCAAACGCGTTGCGATTACCCGTCTGTCACTCGGCCTCAGCTCAATGGCCAATCGTTGATTTTCTGCTGCTGCTCCCCATGTGGTCTGGTATTCCCTTCCCCCACCCCCCTTTTCGTTTGCCCCACGAACTCAAGTTCATGCTTCTGCACTTTGTTATCACTGCCTATGCCTGTATCGGCTGTGAAATGAATTTTTATCTTTAATAGTCTGTTCTCTAGTTTGTGTCTCTCGGCCCTGGAGCCCCCTAACCATTCCTCCAACCTCTCTAAAAACAAGAAGGCAAGAAAGAACCCTTCCTTTTTCGCCAATTATTTTCGATGTGCTGTGGATGTACTCAATATGCACTGCATTTACACCTACCGTCACACTGCTGTCTACTCTTACCTCTATGCCCTGTCACCTCCAAAATAACTTTTGACTCCCATCTGTTCCAAATTCACTTTGAAAGCAAAAGCCTTCCCTTTCACCAAGTTACTTTCAAGATGCGCCGTGTGCATCTTTCAGCTTGCTTGTACGGCAGCTTGAGACACGGTGGTATTTTAGTTAAGGCACTTTATACATCCACAGTGTGTTGTTTTTGCTTCTTGCCCACAAAATGGCATCGGAGGCCCAATCATTAATTCAATTGCCCAAGCATGAATGTCGTTTGCTGATATCGGCACATAGGCGCTGTAGGGTGCCGCGGTGGTGAGATGATAACTACCTCACCTGGTATACATGAGGTCATGGATTCAATCCCGGTATACTTGGAGTTGCATGCTTTCCCTGTGGTGGCATAGATTTTTCTCCGGGTCCTCCAGTTTTCTCCCTCCGCATTTAGAATCAGCATTCATTCAGAGTATTTGGCTGCTATAAATGTCCACGCAATAAGTCGCTTCGTTGCTATCATTTGTGATGGCCAGGTCGATTATGAAAAAGAGCGAAATGGCTCAGTGGGCCTTACCTGGTAAAACATAATATAGTTTTATAGTTTGTACAGCTGTGCTTCAGACAAAGCGAATTTGCGGTGCCTGTGTTTTTGCGTAGCTAATCGGAAAATATTTTCCTGTCGTTTTTCGGTTGAGCCCTTTCTCTGCGTTCCCGACGGATCCGCGCTTCTGCCGGGCGAACGCTTTTTTTTCCTCCCCCCCCCCCCCCCACGAGGGTAATAGCGCTGACATGGAGAAAAATATAATTTAGCATTCGCCCGCTGTACATTCGCCGGTGTAGCGGCGGAGCAGTTGAGCGAGGAAGCGTGATAAGCGGAAAGGAGATAATTCGTGGCAAAGTAATTGCAGAGCCGCCTGCTTTTGATGGTCCCTCGGCTAGCGGAGTTAACCCATTCCTCATCCGTTTTTTTTTGTTACAAAATAAATTACCGTTTTATCTGTCATGAAAGCAAAAAGAGTATTGTCGGTTGTAATGTAATTTTGTTCCTGTTTTATTCCTGAAAGGGGATGATTTATTATTAGGCGTGTGTAAAAGATGCACTCCTTTCAACCGGCAAGAGATTTGATTAATTGCCACGATTCTGGATTGCGATTCAATCCAACGATTTATTATTTTGGTAAAAATTTTACCACATCGATTATATTGTTTCTAATTTGTTTGCCTTATTTGTACAATTTGGTCGCTTACGATAGCCTTAGACGCTGCACAGAAAAGGGTGGGCATTCTTATTATTGTGTTGAAAGAAGAAGTCCGTCATAGGGAGAGGGAAAAATAAACGTCTCGAGCTTAGACTCAGGCGGGCAGTTCAGAGAATGGGAAGGGAGTTCTGGGTCATGGTGGCAGGGCAGGAGCATACGCAAGCGATGTCCCCACTGAGTAAAGGATGGCTGGTGGCTCGGACAGGAAGCCTTGCTTTCTGGAGCAGGGAGAGTGTTGGAGGGGCATCGAGAATAATTTCTCACGTTCATAAAATGATGGGTGTTTCGTTTTTGGGATTCGTAATTGATTTTAATTGATTAAATGATGCGTCAATTCGTGCTTGTTTATTTGTAGCGGTTTCTTTCCTCCTCTCACAATGATTGTTTTTCCGACATTCTCATCATGCTAAATGTGTAGCACTGCAAATTACTTCCTTACAACTCTACTGGCGGAAGGAGTCTCCACTTGGGGGGATTTCTAGAGTGCTCATCTCAAGGCGATTTGGCCTTATCTTCCGTGCAACGCAGACCTCTAGGAAGTGGTAATAGTACCCACATTTTATCCCACCACATGCCACCTGCCAAACGACTAACTGGTGTACTTGGTTACAATGTTGGGTGGATAGAAGTGCCTAGATTTAAAATACCTACCCGATGTTTCAACTTCCACCTGGGGAAATAGAACCGGCAAACTTTGGATTATGAGCACAGTGAATAAGTAACATGTTTTTTATTGTTAATGTTTATTACATGCACTTGCGGCACATTGTCTCTTTCATGATGAATGTGAGAAGGCAGGGTTTCATCGCTTGACAGGCCGTCTCCGGTTAGCATTGAGAAGAGCGGTGGTGAAAACCAACGCCGACATCACAACATATATCCTCACCATAGCATCCTGTGAAAAATATGAGCCAAGTCAGCGTGGCGTATAACAAGCCTGTCGTGAAGTCATGTCCTAAACCCATTGGATTGAAAACGTCCATCAATCACCTTTTGAAAGCGTTTGGGGGTAAAAGATTACACTGGGTTTTAAGTCAGCTCGTGGTTTTTTTTACGTGTATCGGCTAAGGTTATATCAGGGTGCCAATGTGGTGCCGGAGAGCGTTAAACCGACGCTCCTGAGATCCTGGATTAAAATCCTGGTTTCAGCCGCCTGTGAATATAAACTGGTTTCTCAAGTGGAGCGAGTTGATGGGTTGCGCTCGGTTACCAATAATTGCACAATTTTAGTTTCTATTTAAAACATAATTCTGTACACTGCAGCTCTGAGGATTCTAAATTGAGAATTGAAGTGCACTTCTATTGGGCATAAGAGGCGTCTTGAAGGGACTTGAGAAGTAGTTCAGTACTGTTCTCGGACAGCAGTTCAATACTCTACACGTTGCTAGAATTCTGGATGAAGTGGAAGTTTCTTCGTCGTGACACTTGGAGAGGACATTTGTGGTGTGTAAAAAAAAGTCGAGTTGAAATTTACTCAAAAAATATTTCTTTATACGCAGTGTTTTTTTTTTTCACCGGTGGACTGGATTTACCGTTGTGCTGTGCGATTCTGCCTTCCCATAGTCTTGCGAGCGCACACGTTTTGGGATGGCGTTTCATGTGCTGCTGAAATGTTAATGCTCATGTCAGGCCACGAGGGAACTGATAGCGTTGCCATCATTACAGGTGGCAGCTGCACTCTCAAGGGCTTTGACACCGTGTGTGGTCATTACAAGATTTATATACGGTTATATAGAAACGTCTGACGTAAACGTTGTCCAGGAACATAATTGCTCTTAATAAATGAGAATACAGTTTGCTCTCTTGTGGTTTTTAAATCTGCCGAGTTAATTCTTTGGTTGGAGCAGTGGTGAAGTGGTTAGCACACTGCGTTGCTATCCTGGTTGAAGTATGGCAGTGGATTGATGTAATTATTAGAATTATTCGTTCATTCTTATACTTTGATACAAATTTGAGCTAGGTTTACATAAATATCATGTTAAGCTTTGAAGGTTAATGGCAGTAATATTTTAGAAAAACGTTTCACAGTAAACGGAGAGACAAAAAAAATCATATATGCCCTTAAAATCGAGATGTGCGAAAATATGAAGACCATCGGCCCATTTTCAACTAGGGGGTGGACAGACGGAAACCCGTATATAAAAAAAAATCGCCAAATTGTTGACCACACTTATTATGCCACCCTCATTTGCATTTTAATTCCGTCGTCGCTAATGGAAGGGGAACGCTTAGGGGCACACGCGGGAATTGACGTGTCCCTCCCTGTAGGTGTGGGAGGGGAGGTGGCCCGTCCTTTCGCACGACCTTCTCCCCGATTGGCTCAAGGACAACGACTACTTGCTGCACGGCCACCGCCCGCCGATGCCGTCGTTCCGCGCGTGCTTCAGGAGCATCTTCCGCATCCACACGGAGACCGGCAACATCTGGACACACCTCATCGGTCAGCTGACAGTGGCGCGATGCCCTGCCCTGCCCCCTGCCCTGCCCCCGATTTACCTCTGCCTAAAGGGGGACTTGTGACGCTACGATTGAAATTGTTTCAACTATGTTTACCGTGCGCTATGTTTATTTTAGCTGGCCGAGATAAGTTATTGGCTTTCGAAATGTGTTGCTAGAGAGGATACTGCCATATAAGCTGGACCCAAAGAAGGACCAACGTGAAAGTAAGCAAAGGTTGCGCGTAGAAGACCACCTGATGCAGGCAGTGATGAGGACACTGACACTGTTTGGATACATGTCGGACTGACAACCGAAACATTTAAAGTGTTATTCGTGAAAATTGAAAGAACTGGAACGAGAGGGAGACCTATCGGAGAATGGCTTGACCGACGACGTAACAGATTGGTGCCAGAAAGATGTGGCCACTACTTGAGCACATTGGCACAAGACAGAAGAAAGTGGAGACAAATGACGAAATGTGCAGTGAACACCTCTACAGGCTTATCTGTCCATGGATCGTGATGATATTTTTTTACGGATGCAATGATTCATTCGCTCACTTGTTGTGTATTCTCTTATGTAGGTGGTTCACAACCTATTTTGGCCCCTCGGGAGCCGATGTTAGCTCTCCAATAATTATCGCGGACTGCCGTGCAGTCAGAAAAGGAAAAATATCCGGTGTTTTGTGAAAATAATTGGCAACTGCAACTGTTTCGCAGGCCACTTCCCACAGACAGAGATCCCCCCCACAGTGGTCCATGGACCACAGGTTGTGAAACGCTTCTACTGTGTTGTATTTTAACCTTGCATTTGCTCTGAAATTATTTTCTTACTGAGTAATTACCTCAAATACTCGTATCCTCTGGCGCCTCGATGTGCTGGCTGGGAAATGTATTATAAATATTAGATGCTGATGATGATGAATGTGTGGTTAGCGTACTGCACTATGTCCCAGCCACCTGAATTTAATTCGTGGCCATGGTTAACATCAGGGGCCAATGAATTAATGGGGTTAATGTGACCCCTTCGGCTTCAAGTGGCTGCTACATTCAGTGCAGTTCATCAACTTTCCGGGATGCAGGGGAGATGGTGGTGGGGTGGGTATGTCGTTACAACCCTCTATACATGTACACGAGGAGGAGGAGCAGTGACACAACAAACCCAAAATAAATAATTACATTTATTGCGTAGGTTTTAGTTACTCTACATTTTGAAGATTCCTGCAACTATAGGTTTTTTAGATTCATACCACTATGCACCACAAGGGAAAATATATAATTGATTTGTGATTTTTGAATCATGAGTCAAAATCATGACAGCGATGTGAATTACGGAGGGCAGCAATCATTGTGTACAGCCCTTTGTCAATCTACCCTAGGCCATGCCATCATTGGCATCATTGTTTTGAGAGGCGTAACTGGGAGAAAAACCCCGCATCGCAACTCGACCGGTTTGGAACTTCCACAAATAAATGCGGCCCAGCAACTCTTGCTTACATTCGCAGTACAATGTATGTATTGTTGAGCGTAAATAGAGCTTCATCAGTGAATGGTCTACGTACGTAATATTTTTCGACTGGTGTGGCAACGCATGCCAGCAAGACTGCTACTTGGAGGCGATGTTTGTAGCGTGCACGTCGGCCCCTTAGGGCCCCATAGTGAGACCCCTCCAACTGAAAAACCTTGTGGGGAAATCCCAAGAAACTAAGAGGAACTGAGGCACAGAAACATTACATTTTCACTAGGGCAGGGGAGAGTCTACTGTTACGTAAAACGGGCGGGATGGTTGCGAAATGAGTTTGCATAACAGCAGTAGGCGGACGAATGTAAACCAAACTATTTTTATTTTCCCAGCTAAATTCCAATAAGCTACATACCTCCTTTTCAGAAGCGACCGAGCCAAAAGTGATAGCCCAACTATGTGGTTTATCGTGTAAAAATAAATTTTGCAGCCAAATATTCACAACACCTGTTACCTGCCGAAAAATCCACACGATCACGGGGAGAATATTCAAACTCCAAATATGCAGGCATCAGGGTCAGGATCGGACCCACGACCCGTATACCAAGCGAGCTCGTTAACATCTCACCACCGTGGCACCCCTTAGTAAATTTAATGAACCCCCCCCTATATACTACGTAAAATAATAATGGCCTGGGATAGTTGTTATTGGTTCCCACTTATTTTTCATAGAAGGACTGTGAGTAAAGACAACACTTTTCCAGCTGTCCCATACATGAGACCTGACCCATCGGCAGCTGCCGGTAAGATACTGCAATGAACGGGACTGATTGTATTATTTCCAGGTAAACAGCAAAAAACGTGAAAATCCAGTGCACGACTGTAAGACACTCAAAATCGTGAAAACCGTGAGTGTCAAGGGGAATACTTGAGACTTGACACGTATGTTGTAGGCGGACACCTGCAATACAAGCTTGCCTGCGTGATGCAGTACAGCAAGTAGGTTGTTTATGCACTTGTCCGCTGAATATGTAGCCACGCAACAGCCTACACTGTCGGTTTTATTAACAGTCACGGGTCTGCAACCAGAATAACAGGATGAGCCATTTTTTTGCGAATTCGGTCAACAAATCTACAATTCAAGAGCCGCGATGCATGTGAATAACGTCATGAAGCAGACCGTAAAGAATCGCGTGCAGCAGAGGTCGCAAACGGGTTTTGATTCCTTACCCGTACCCGGCCGCACCAGGGTCGCAAATGGGTAACCGTAACCGTACCCGGCCCGGTACGGGTACCCGTTCCCTACCCGTACCCTACCCGAAATGAGTGACAAACGGTTACTCACCAGTGACTCACGGCCTACCCGTACCCGTACCCGGCCGCACCAGGGTCGCAAACGGGTACCCGTACCCAGCCGGGTACGGGTAGCTGGGTATCGGGTAGGGTACGGGTATCGGGTACCCGGTTGCGACCTCTGGCGTGCGGCTCCGGTGCCGCTTGTTGCCGAACCCTGTGCATTGTGGTCACTCGTTTATGCTGGTTGCTGATATTGCCAAAACATTCCAAATGCTGACAAATTACCCAGAAACTTACTCAATGGGGATTACATAAAGCAAAGTCGCCCTCCTCCTGGGAACTTGGCAGAACCCTGCTGAAAACAAGCCTTGAGACTTGGTGAGGCTTTCTTGGTTCAACAAGCGAAGTAATAATCCATTCATTATCCAGGCCCAATTGGCCTAGCTTCCGAGATGGTCACATTTTGGCTAATTTAACCATGGGCATCTATTATTAACTGTACTGTCATTTTAAGATAATTCGGGTTGTATAGCAGAATCAATATACATGTTCAGGAATTGTTTGCATACGCAGACACTTTATTAACTCTTTGCTTAACAAAACATTGCTTTACACAAGACAGAAAAATGGCTTTTCTCTTACAGCCAGAGGCAATAAGATAACTACGAAGCAAACTCCGTATGTGCAAACATGTAAACGATGGCATCGTGGCACTGTCAGCTGATAGTTTAATGTGCATGACCTCTGAGGCAGTTGAAGGTTTTAGGGGGTGAGTAGGGTAGCTGGTCGACGCACATGCCACTGGGCCAGGGTGGACGACGGCTTGATAACTCCCAGCCACTAAATCTCTGTGCAAAATTACCAATGCCCACCCCTCCACTTTAGGCAGAACAGCGTGTGACTGTGTCATAGTTGAGATAAACACATTTGAAAACTGGCATCGGCTCAAGTTTTATGGCGTGTTAACGAAAACAATCATGCTGCCGGAGGGTAATCGTTAGCACGCTGAACTTACAACCCAGAGGTCACCGGTTTGATTCAGTCTTACTACGCAGCAATTGAGAATTTGGACAAGTTTTTTTAATTGCCGTGGCCGCCCCCCCCCCTTTCGTCTATCCACCCAGCAGTATGAATGGGGTACACAGACGATTTACAAGTTGCGTGCGGTGGTGCAAAGCGTGGAAGAGTAGGCCAAATAACCTCTAATGTAGGCCCTTCTGCCAGCAGTGGCATGAGCAAGTCACTGCAGTTTTGCACCTTTACCACCTTAGTAAAGGCCAACTGGGCCTAACTTTCCGAAATTACTAAAGTTGTACCTCCCACCTCAAGCGTAATGAATCACAATTGCGTGGGCAAACAAGTGATACATATTTGTGTTCCTGATGATTGAGCATACGTGTTGGGGGTGGCTCGAGAGAGGACGGTAGTGATATTGCTGATGGGCTCGGGCGTCCAATTCGCTCGTGTTTGTCGTAAAAGTTGGCTCAAATTGTGTTGTTGTAAAAGTTGGTGCGATCATTGTTGTTTGATAATTTAGTAACGCTCCGACATTCCATTACATTTACTGCTGGGAGGTGGTGCTTGGGTGCGAATAATCCTCTCGGAGGTGGCGCTGTAAATGCTTAAAATGAAAAATGGCCAAATAACCGAAACTGGCCCCTCCATTCCATTGCAAACGGCATGGGAATGGAGCACACTAGGTACCAGATGCTTAATCTAGTTGTATCCCCGAATCAACGAGTATTATGCTCCTTATATTTTCAGCACTTAATATTTGTGCTGCACTTTCCCGTGCAATACATATTGAGGCCCCCTGTGGCAATCTATGCAAGGGGGGGATACCAGTGGCAGTATATCCCTGTGTGGCACAAGGTGAAATCAACACCGGCCTGCAATTGTCAGTACGGTGGGAGGGGGGCAATGTTGCTACACACCATTTTCCAATTAAGTAATTTGGGAGTAACTTGTGAAATTTGGTAAATTTGGAGCATGACTCCGGCACGCTTGGCCTAGTCTTTGTGGAATCACGTCGGAGATCTCACAATGCTCACCACGATGCAGACGGCGTGTATTTTATGGTTAATTATTCCGGCCATGTTAACCAGGGCAGCCGCTGGGCTCGAACTGAGAACTTGTGCAGATGGCTACAATAACGTCACCGCTGGGCCACGTAGCAGGCTGCCCCGCTAGTTATGAAATCTGTAAATCACAACAACAAAATATTGGCAGTTCTTCAGGAGTTGCTGATATATTTTTGTGCATGTCCCCCCCCCCCTCGCTATTGTTTGTCATCATCGCAGGCTTCCTGCTGTTCCTCATCCTGGGCACCATCTACCTGCTGAGGCCCAACATCGCGTTCATCGCACCGCTCCAGGAGAAGGTGGTCTTTGGCACGTTCTTCCTGGGCGCCATCCTGTGCCTCTGCTTCTCCTGGCTCTTCCACACGGTCTACTGTCACTCGGAAAGCGTCTCCAAGATCTTCTCCAAGTCAGTAGCCTCCACTCAGCCCTTCTAGCATTGACCCTATTTCACGCTTTCCCATTCCGATGGCGTACGTGTACGATAGCGTACGTACACATCGGGTTTTTCTTCAGATTCCGTTCTGTACATGTACGTCATCGGAATGGAATCGGAAGAAAAACTAACATGAAATAACTTTATCAGTACGCCTTCAGGTTGGAAGATGTGTGTACCGAAGCTCCAGCTATCATGGCCATGTTGCTGCAGTTCTCTGCGTTGAGTACAATGTCTTTAAAAACAACGTCGCTATGCTTCTCTCAATAAAATGTACGCGAACTGCTCGCGCGTTCCGAGATTCAGAGGTGAACCCACCCTGCAACTTGCAGACATCTCGGGACGGGAAAGGGTGTGGGGGGTTGGGTGCTTAATTCAACTTCATCATCATCATCTCCCAACACCATCACCACTCTGCAGTCAACAAAATCTGTGCTACTTAGTGGATAGCCAACAGTGGTTGCTTGTTCTGTGGATTTAGACTACCGCCCTTGGCCCGCCGTAGCCGGGCAGTGGTGGCGGTGCACGCGACTGCCTGTCGTCCAGCACTGCGGTGGATCACCGCACGTAATGTCGTGAAACTCTTTTCGTGGGCGTCGAGATGGTGCCACACCCTGGCTCCCCAGGAGAAGGCATTACAGCAAGTGGACTAATCAACATCTCGTTCCGTCTGTATGGGGAAAGATCGTTACCATCCCTCCCCCCGCGTGCGTCGATTTTCTGCAGGTGCTTCGATTTCCTCCCACTTGTATAATAAATACAACTCATCATAAATTGGCTGAAACATCTTGGAAATAAAAATCCAATGTAGCAGCAGGACCCTCCTGAATAGTAGTCCTCCGACTCTGTGTGGCCTTCCTCTATAAATAAGTAAATTATTATAATTGTACGACCCTGCAGAGTGACCTTGTTAAAGGGGTGGTGGGGAGTGGTTGCGGAAATAAAATCTCAGGGTTGGCACAACACAGTCTCTGTTATACAAGCGTTGAGCATTTGTTTAAAGCTACGTGTTTTGTCTGCAGCATTATGCCCTGGCTCTCACCTTTACCCCCCTTCCCCGTGTGTGTATATATGTGTACCATTCATTGTATTGCCGAGGAAGAGGGGGATGGTGAATCGTCATTGTGTGGTCATGATTTGATTCAGTTGACCTTCCCTCTAGCACGTTTCAGGGTCACGGTCCAATTCAAGAGATGGTCTCGTTTCTACCGCGTTGTTTGCGCTGTCTTTCTCTCGTCCACCGTGCTCTTTGCCTCATTTGTATAGTCTGCCTCGTTGATACTTTTTCATTTGCCTGGTCTGTTTCTAATTTATAGTGTGTATCGTTCATATAGACTCAGTTGTCCTATCTATCGTGACCTTCCGTGTCATCTGTACTGCCCGACTTCTGTCTCATCCCTGCTCGGTGTCTTATTCGTTCTCCCGTCTCCGTTCTACTAAATCGTTTGGAAGATTCCACCACGTCCATTCCTGTCGGTATACTAACTTTGCGCGAAAACCAAAATAGTATATTTCCTTACACGCACTCGCAATTCGATGCGTGCGTCGTCGTGAGCGCAGCCAGAGTCGATTTTAACCGATGAAAGCAGTGGATCATTAACTTGCCCGGCGGGTCCCGGCTTGTGGGAGGGCAGGTATGTGAAATAATCTTTCGCTCGCCTCTGGCAGGTTAAAGCATTACGGAGCGCAGGTCATAGCCCACGCCATTAGCTGTGTGCCGTGTGCTTGTTCATATTGGCTCAGACGGACCCATGGTCACGTGACGTAGCACCTCCCGCTCATTGTATTTCTGGCTTCACAAAAGCCGATCTGCCCTCGACTGTTTATTTTTTTTTTATCGACTGCCTACGGTGTTGGGTGGTTGAGAAGTTTTGGTTCCAAGGTGAAGAAGGCTTTCTTCGCCCCCATGGTGCATTTCTTCCTCACTTGGCTTGCTCGCTGGTGGCGGTATTTTTTTGCCTGCCGTGTGAGGTAATTGAACAACTGCTGTCTTTTTATGGGAGCGTTAAAACACAATGCGTTCAGTTAATATTCATCTTCGCATACCCCAGCTGATAAACAAAGCTCGTGTTCTCCAATACAATTCTTAGCTGTCATTTTCTCTCCATAATGTTTACGCTCATGTTTTTATATATATGACAAAGACAAAGATATCCCATGTAGCCTCAGCATACTGTTTGGGGCAAGTGCTGTTGGCGAGCACCTATAAAGGCCGGCATGGCTGCCTTTGTCCCCCTCATAGCGCACCAGGTACTCATTTGAGGCTGAGTAGACCTAGGGAAGCGGGAATTAAACTCTGGTCGCCGGGTTCATTGCGCAATGCGCTAACCACTACACTACCGCTCTGCAATATACACACACACACATGTATAGCAAAAAGCCTTGCAACATTTACATGGTAGAGGTATGATAACAAAAAGTGGGGGGGGGGGGAATGTAACCGGGTTAAAATATTCATTGACCCTTTCACTGGAGGTCACGTGGTTCAAGGGAACGCACGTCGTCGCCCGACAGATGTTGATTTTTAATTTGGTAATGCTCCCACAGTGATGTCCCCCTGATGAATGAATGGTGTCAGAGGACAGAGGACGCTTGATGGAAATTGACCTCACCGTCCGCTCTTGCTGGAGCTCTCTGATGGAACCAAACACGTCTTTGGTTTGCCCCCGCCAAAATATTTTCGCGCAAAACGCAAAGTCTCACTGCGGCGTGTACAGTCCAATTTGGGCATGAGTATGCTGGCGAACGAGGTACGTGATTTGATGGTCTGGCCATTTTTTTTACGCCTGGATTATTGTTTTAATTACCCATACGTTTAAACTTGGGTACAGTTAAAGGTGCAGCCTTGCAATTGCTTGCTTGCTCCATTGCTGACAGAAGGGCCTTCCCCTTTCATGGGTATTTTTCATCTCACTCTTCCACACTAGCCGGACTCTTGGAAGAGGTGAGAGTTACCCACACTTTATCCCACCACACACGGCCTGCCAATCGACTAACCGCCATGTGCCCGTTCGTACTGCCGAGTGGACAGACGCCAGGGAAGTCTTAAGAAATGTGCCCATTTATTTGAGCTGTCGCGATGGGTACATCGAACCAGCGATGTCTGGGTGGGAAGTCCAGTGTACTAACCATTTAAACAATGGCAGCACGCATCTGAACCTTATTTTCTGGACAGTGCTCTTCTATTACATGGCTACATATCTTATGTAAAGATAGCGACTCCAATTTTGCCCACCATGAGGATACCTGTTTGAAGCCTTAGACACGCTCCTCAAGAATGTAAACACTTTGAACATTAGGAGTGTGTTGTTCACAAAACACACTAACCTCCAAGCGTTGCTCATTCCAACATAGCCACTGGACATGTGCGCTGGTATGTTGCAGGTCATTCGAGTGAATGTCGAACAACACGTCGTACGCTGTCATGGTGGTTTGTGTGTGATGAAATCATAAATAAAGCAAAGGGTAATGTATAATACGTGACACTGAATTCAAGTAGCATTGTGGTCCGTCAGCCTATTATGGGCCTTCTAAAAAAAAAAGTAGATTATAAAACACGATGACGATAATGATGATGACGATGGTCATATGAACAAATGTGACCTTCGAACAAAGAGAGCCTTTATAAAAGACAAAGCCAGCGTATGAAACGTTAAGGGACTGTTGGAAAGTGGTGTACAAATGTAAATTTATTTATTTTTAAACAAGCATGCCTTATGACAGACAGTCTAATTTTTTGACATTGCGTTCCTGGAAACCCCGTCATAAGTCAGATCATTTTAAATTGGACCCTATTTCTCCATTGACGGTAGAAACGGTAGAAACATTACATGCCCGATGTGTTTTTTTTCCTTTTATCAGCCACATTTAACATGGTTTAATGGGTGAGCATTCACACAAACGCTTCAGAATATCAAAATCTCCACGCCAAGTCACGTCAGAAACCAGACCAGCTCTGTTCAAATGTCACGTCGAAAGATGTCGTAAATCAAGTTTCTGCATCATAAATCGATCCATGGTGGCATTGTATACACGCCTACTGTTGGGGCAGCGGTCCTCCTTCAGGGAGGATGTGAAGCGTGTAACGATCTAAGTTTGAGATGATGTTTCATGGAGCTCGGTGGCTTGAAACCGCTGTGGAAATTCAAGCTGATGTGCAGTTTGGCAACGACGTGAACAACCATTTTGAGTCGATATTACAAAAGTTTTGAAATATGACGCACACAGTTTTCACATTTTTTGGAGTATTAACAGTTTACAATTTGACGTTCTATCATTTGATGAGTGTCCTCTGGGAAAACTCCATAACCCATAGATTGTCACTGTACAGAACATTGCGGTCTTTTGTTGAGATAAGGCAGATTAACTCGACGTTTCTTTTTTAATTCAGTTTATCGTGCGGCCATCTCTCCAGAGATGATACAATACAATCTATCAAAAGTGGACTGCATTAGTTATTCTATAAGCGCATGCATGGGTTATCGTGTTTTTCCTGGACACACTTCAATTTCGGCTTTACATTCACCGTTTTGACATGTCACCTGCTGTCAATGCAACAACGTTCATGGCTGACTAGTAACGTTGAATTGACATTCGAACACATTTCAACGTAAGCGTCGGCGGTTTCAAATCGGATGCACGAACGCTCGCAGCGATTTGATATTATTATCAATATCGTTATCAACAGCATCGTATGCTTTTGCTTGACCGTTGCACTCACCACAGCAGCTGAGCGCGAATTCGCCCGCTGTTCGTGAAGCTTAGCAGTGCTCACACACTCCCCCCTCCTCTGCTCTCTCTGCTCTCTCCCCGTGGCGCAGGCTCGACTACTCGGGCATCGCGCTGCTCATCATGGGCAGCTTCGTGCCGTGGCTCTACTACTCGTTCTACTGCTCGCCCCAGCCACGCATCATCTACATGGTGACGACGAGCGTGCTGGGCGTCGCGGCCATCGTCGTGTCACAGTGGGATCGCTTCGCCACGCCGGAGTACCGGGCCGTGCGTGCCGGTACGTGGCTCGGCTTGCCTCCGCGCCGATCCTACAAACTCCCGAGCCCGTGAACCGCTGAACTGACAAACTCCTGAACCCCTGGACTGCCAAATTCCAAAAAAGTGCTGAACTACTGAACTGAACCCCATCTTGTGCTCGTCCCTCCCGTTAGTTTGTTGATGCTCCTCAACTGCTGTTGAGAGCTTTTATGCTTTGTTAGCTTTGTCCATCTGTGATGGCCGTGGAGGGGGCTAGATAACTGTCGTAAAGATGATCCAAAAGGAACAATCTTACATGTAAATTTGTGTTCCTACCGGGAACTCGCTCTGGAAATTTGGCCAAAGACATCAAAGGGTTAACATAGTTGGCTACCTACGGTGTGAACGAATTTCTACATACATGCATACAAAGGGTTGCCCGAAACTTAGAAAGGGTGAAAAAGAAAACAGCGTTAAAAAGGACCATGTTCGCCGTTGGTGAAGTATGGTCATATAACCGCCATGGCCGACTTGGCTTAGGGGGAGGCCTTCATCCAGCAGTGTATTGACACTGGGCTGTACATTTGTTTTCTATTATTTCTCCAATGCACGACACGACCCCGATAGCACAAAATTGGTCTATAATTAGGATAAAATGTTCAGTGTTAGCCGAGCCCATCCGTTGGTTTTAGGCATCAAGCACGGTGCCACGTGGCAGGCGATATTGTCTTGCGGTGCAGTCCCATTTGCCGCCCCTCGTCACACTTGCGCCAGCCACTCCACCAATAGCGGCATTGGAAAGTGGTCTAGCGCCACCTAGCCGCAATCCCTGGGTGACACCACCACCGGGGTGGGGGGGGACTGCCAACCTGACCGCGTGAAATGAAACTAATTGTGCATAATAGAGGGGGGGGGTTTTGTTAAGATTGAGTAAATATTAATGGGTAATTAAACCCGGCACCACCCGACACAGCCAATTAGTAAGGTTTGTCACGTAAACAGAACATGTAAATTCGTTATTAGTTCAGCACACAGCTGTGTTGGAGGGTAAACCCACAACATTTTACAATTCGAGTACGATGTTTTGGCTGTGTCGGGTGGCGGCGGGTTTAGCGACATGTGTTTACGCGATCTAACCCACGAAAAAACCTCTTGTGGATAATATCGGTCGTGAAAGCCCTACAGCATGTTAAACTGAAACGAATGGTTTCGCGATGCAGCGTTGGCAATGGTTCAAGGACGCGTAGCAAATAAACTCCCCAACAAGTTCGTCAATAACATCTTGGCCTTAAAAGGGGACAAATGTATAACAGGCGACGTTTTGGGCAATGGCCCTTATTTTGTGCTCTTGCGTGCCATGAAAAAATGCCAATTCCTCCCAAGGTCGCCCGTTCTTTACATTTCCTCTTAAGGCAGCGCTGTTGATGAATGTGAATATTTAGCTAGTTCAGTGTCGTAATTGGCACAAATTGCTGAACTCCAGTCCTCGCGATTCCCCACAGTCTGTCTTTTTGCGATTACCAGACTTTTATGTCCATCTGCAAATTAACTCGCCGCACACGGACTCAATGCACCTGATGGCTGGCAATCACGGAGAGCTGCCGTGTGGGCAGTCACGAACGACGACTGGAGTTGAGCGCAACACTGGTGTAGCAAGTGTGGGCAGTCGGGCTTGAACGTGGCATTGTTTGGCCCACACTGTCCTCTTGTTGTGTTTGATTTATCTTATGCACTCTACGTAGGACTATGATGTCATTCATTACGATGTAATCCCCACGCGTGTTTATACATTAATGCGGTGACATCATTAGAGCGTTTAACGTAGTGCCTGGCCGCCACCCATGTGAAGTATTTTTTTATGATCTTTTTTTCTTATCAAAGTAGCTTCAAGTACCTGGCCAATTCGCCTACGCCTATAGCATAGGTGTGTACCTACAATATAAGAGCGGCTGTTTGTCTTATTGGTTGCGTAATTCATTTAACAGCCCAGCCTGCAAATTCATTTTATACATCCTGCAAAACAGACATTATTTTAACTGATAAGTTCCTATTGAGCTAAGCAGCTCTATTGATAGGTTGACTGCAGCCCAACACATTCAGAAGTGACAGCAGGTGCAGGTTGGGAATTTGAAAACTAACTAGAGTAAAAAAAAAAATGCATTATTTACACGAATAATGCCAAAACAGGTGCACGCTTTAGAAACAATCCACGCGAGCGTGGCAAGCAGCACAACCAAAACCTTTGGCGCACAGGATTGCGTGCGTGTGGGTGTAAAATTTGCGGTACTTTGTGAGCCCTGTAAAAAGTCTACACTTCAGATTTTTCACGTTGAAAGCGTGCACATACCATGAAATGAAATGCACGTCATTATCAAGATGAGCTGCGATTCAAAGATATCCTGAAACGTATGTATGCGTGTTGAACTTATTTCGCACTGTATGTAGCCAACCATGCTTAGTCTGAGGTGCGGGAAACGCGTTTCTCTAGTGCACCCTATTGTTCTGCCGTGCTCTACTGCAGCGGGTTGTGCAACATTCCAATTTCACTTCCTCGATGTGCATCGATAACTCAACAGAGAGAGCAGCATCAGTTCTGAATAATCACTGCAAACCGTGCAGCGAAAGTTCGAGCTATAACGTTGATGCTGAATTTCAAGACACATGGGATATTTACTGAAGCTACTCTGCTAAGCAAACAACGGTCACAACAGTCTGCCACTCTCGCACTCTGCTCGAGTACCGGGTAGGTGGTCGACGTTTTAAAGGGACAAATTCCAGACCTGGCTGCATCAGATGCCCCTTGTCCTCTGGTACATTTTAGCCAAACCGGCACGGCACCCTCACATTAGAGGGGTGGTTTTCCACTGGGATATTTGCAGAGCTGAGCCAGAACCCAAACGTGTTACATTGCCTTAACCGGAAGACATCTGAATCTGGCTCAGGGGCCAAGCAGGGCCAGGGGCAGTACTACTGACTCGTTCATTGCTCGTGACGTCAGTCAGTACAACTCAAGCACAGCGGCACTGCATAGTCTACATACGTCTCAACTCGATGGTTGTGTATCGCCATGAACAGTGGTAACTTACCTGCAGTAGCAGACATACGTCAGCAGGGGGTGGTATGTGGGCCGCTAGGATTCCCCAGACCCCAGGAGGGGGGCTGGGGGAATATTCCAGGATCCCCGAGAACATTCTGGAAGGGAGGCGTGGCCAGGGGCGGAGAGACCCTGGAGGGTGTATAAAAGCTGGACCCTTGAACGGGTTCGGCAGTCGTCCTCAAGCCGAAGACAGAAGACCGGGCTTAGAGTAGGACCATGGGACCCCCAGACCCCGACGTCCTTGTAAGGGCCGGGACTGAGTGGGCCAGTGGCCGGGACCCGAGGACCTTGGCTGGGTCGGGTCAGGATAGCCTCCCCTCTAGGGCCCCTAGCCGGAGGGCTGAGTGTAGAGTGGGCCCCAGTGTTCGGAGGCACGATAGCCTGGAGGCCATACCCCTTTGTGTTAGGGACCTTGTATTGAGTAATTTGTTAAATAAAAGTGTTGCCTTAAGTACCGGCTCTCCCTCATCTTTGGGCTCACGACAGTTGTGTGATATCTCGGCTCAGATTTGGCAGTGGAAACACAACCTGACGCTTCCTGGCCTGGCTCTGTTGTATAGTGGACAACTGGCAAGATTTGACGGCTCCTGTCCAGAGTTAGGAATGCGAAGGGGACGTCCGCTGGGAATGTTGTGCCAAGAGAGAGCGGGGCTGGGCTCTTCCGCTGCAGCTACACGCTCACATACAGACGTGAGCGTGCGCGCTCCCAAACTTGACCCGTTTTCCTCGTCTTCCTCCTCCTCCTCCTCACACCCTCCCGCCAGGTGTGTTCCTGGGCCTCGGCTTGAGCGGCATCGTGCCGACGATACACTTTATGATCGCCGAGGGCTTCATCAAGGCGGCCACGGTGGGCCAGATCGGCTGGCTCTTCCTCATGGCTGTGCTGTACATCACGGGCGCGGCACTCTACGCCGCGCGCATACCCGAGCGGTTCTTCCCGGGAAAGTGTGACATATGGGTCCGTATGCACGCACACGCACACACGCGCACGATGCACTATCACCGGCCCATCGGCGGCGACCTCTTTGGCGGTCGTGATGGCGTGCGCGGCTGGGAGTCCGTGATGCTGCCAGCAACGGGCAGTGCGGCGAAATCGAATCGTCGTACTGCGGGCTGTGCCCCCCCCCTCCCCTTCCTTCACCAGCTCTCGCTGAACAGCATGGCGAAGTATGGTGAACTAAGCCCCAAGATTGACACGGTGGTGGGGAGGCAGTGTTCCAGTAGCGGATTAACAAAGGGCTGTACGTGTACATGCACAACGTTGATTTTTATTGAACATACTGAAAGCTATGAATGCTGCAAAGATCTGTCGCTAGTATCGCTTTGTCCCTGCCATTCTACCCGCACCTCTGATTAGCATGGTTGGCTATGTACAGTGCGAAAGAAGTTCAGCATACATACAACTGTGAGTCAAAAGCACTCCGTAACAGCCAAGGCATTAATAGTCATCAATAACAGTTGTGCTGAAGATTATCACAAGTCATTGCATCAAACATTGATAAAAAACAATTGTTTAAGATTAAGATGATAATCATTATCAGATGACATTGATAACAGTGATGACGACGACGATTGCTGTTATTTATTAAACGTGTGCACCACTTTCCCTCTTTAATTCCATGCCGCCCCCCCACAGTTCCACTCGCACCAAATATTCCACGTCCTGGTGGTGGCGGCGGCCTTCGTGCACTTCCACGGCGTGTCCAACCTGCAGGAGTTCCGCTACACACTGGGCGGGGGCTGTTCTGACGACTCGCTGCTGTAACGCCGTGGGGACAGCCCGCGGAGAAACCCCGTCGAGAAACTCCGCAGAGAATCCCGGCGGAGAAACTCCGGCGGAGAGAAACTTCGGCGGAGAAACCCCGCGGAGAAAATCCTGCAGAGGAACTCCGCAGAGAATCCCCCCGCGGAGAAGACCCCTGCAGACGTGGGGACGTCACTTTGCCCCCTACGACGGGGAAGCGCGATCGCGGCTTGGACGAGCGTGGAGAACAACGCTCTCTAATTCATTTTTGTTGACGAACTGTGTAGGCGTCGTAGAATCACATTGGGCACCGCTGGTGTAAAATTAATGCTGCTCTGTGTGCGTGCGTGTGAGCGTGTGAGCGTGTGCGTGTGAGCGTGTGTGTGCGTGTGCACCCTTGCATTTACAATCGGAGGAAGCACTTTTTGTTTTTGGAGGTAATTCACGTTGCTTGACGAGGGATGAGAATTGTAGGCGCCGGTCTTGGCCCCGTGTGCTGGGGTTCTGTCTGCTGGAGAAACCTTTGAAAATGAGCGGCGCGCATTGGAATATTTCGCCCAAAGTGAACGCAGGTGTAATGCTCTTTAGCTGCGCGTGGGTTCGGCATTCTTAAGGCCGTTGCGTTTAAGAAGAAGAAATAAGAGAATATATTTGTATCTATGGCTGTCGATCGACGTCTTTTTTTAAACGATAGAAATTCTATTTTTTTGTTTAACCGGAGACGTTACTGAAGTTTGGACTTGAAATGGGGGCAGCGGGTAGGGGCGGGCCTGGGTGGTGGTGGTGGGGGGGTGTTATATATCTGCTCAAGGTGCATTTACAGCCGCTGCAGGGCTCCGTCACCAGCCACCGAAGGTGTTCTGGAGGCATTTTTAGCGTGCTCTTTTTTTTTGTCTTGAAGCCGTGGCACACTTGGCCAGTAATTTAAAAAATATAAATTTTTGGCTTAAATTTTGAGATGCTTTTAAGGGATTGGTGTTTCTTTTTTTATTCTCGTCACAGCCATGAACCACAGTTTGACGACCTACCTAAAAAAAAGCCACCAGTCGTTTCTACAAACAACGTAATTTGTGAACGTCTTACAATTTATACTCTCATATCTTTGAATGACTACATTAAAGAGCTTTTCTGTATTATACCTACAATTAAATAGTAATTATACTAATAAAACAAATATATACACGCGCCAACAAAAAGAAACTCGGCGGAAGTCTGAACGTTGCCGTTGATTGAAACCGTGTTTGTGAGACCATTGTTCGGCCCCCCCCCCCCCCTGTTGTACTGTGAGCGCGTCACCATTCTGACTCCAGAGGAGCCGCGTTGACTGTCCATACCGGTTCACGCCCGCCGCGGCAATTTTCCTCGCCGGTCAAGTCATGCCGAGGACAGCGGCCAGTTTTATCACGGCAGAGACAACCCGCGTTATCCCACTCTCAATTTTCCGCCGCCTCGTGGCGGGTGCGAAGACGATGTCGCTTCGTCGAGCAATTTTTCACAACGGACTCTTTTTGGTTTTTTTATTGCCTTTTTACGTTCATAATAATTGCGGTTTGCCTTTTTGTGGCACCGCGTGGTCGGTCATCTCGGGGCGCCGGTGCAATCGGGTGATGTGATTTGTTGTTGGCTGTTTGTGTGCCGTCTTTTAGGTACACGGGGTGAAAGCTCAACAAAGCTCACCCGCTACAATGTTTTAACAGCCTGGCATGCGCGAGCCACGGCTCGCAAAATGGCACGTGTTCATCTTTGAACGTTGTCTGCCCAATTCCTTTGTTTTTTGGACCATTAACAATCATGAAAAGTACCTACTTGCAGACCCAATGTGTCTACCAATGCAGGCATCAGTACCCCTACCTTACCTGCTGTAGTGGCGGTGCAAGGCTCCAGTTTATAAAGGTCCTTGGTTTTTTCAAATATACAAATCGTACGAATATGGTGCTCGGTTTCAGGCATATCGTTTGCCTTTTTTCTTCACTTTACACTTTGGCCTTTGGGTGCTGTGTCTGTCGTCAGCGTGCATGTCATCACATCCACTGCGAGATTCGAGCCGTTGGTGACGTAGCCTTATCGTAAAAGAGTAGCGTAAGATTAAAGTACTTTTGAAACAAACACTTCTTATGCATTGGCTAACAGATTATTATATACCAATTTGGAACAAATACCTAAGAGGTTTTTAATGTTTCGATACATCTGCAATTGACGGGACTGCTGCAAATTTTTCTCCCAATTATCACGGTTGGTTATGTACGGTGCGAAAGAAGTTCAACGTGCATACATGTTGCAGCAAAACGTCTGTGGTATTGCTGTGTGTTTACCAGTCGAATTTTAACACGGCTGTTGCCAAGAGGGGTGGGGGAGTAAGAGCCACACTCTTCACCCGAGTAGGGGTGTTGCTATTCCCAGATGCCCCTCGCCCCTTAAAAGGGACAGCAAAAGAGTCTGCGACGATGTCACTCACAAGAGCAAACCGTTGTGCCATTTTTTTTCACGGTCCAAAATAAATGTTATACAATATGCCCGCGGTACCTATGGATACTGAGGTTTTCCTTGAAAAAAGTGACGGTGAATCTTCTCGAAATAAAGACTTTTTAAGTTGGAAAAAAAAATCAGCTCTGGCTGTGATTTTAGTAAATGCCTGTGTCGTTACCCGGTTGGTTTAAGGGTCGGAGATGTTTATCCGCCAACTGCCGAAAATTTCCTGCGTTTGATTCCAGGTTTCGGTCGCTCGTGATCAAACCGCCGTCAAGATTGGCGAGTTGATGGCATCAGCCTGGTCTTCAAATGGCAGCACCAAAACAACGTAACTCCGAATTAGTTTTGAGTTTATTCTGATGAATAAAAAAAATGTTGTTTTAATTATAATTGACATTTGTAAGGCGCATTTCATCAAAGCATCATCCCAACGGTTGGCGTGGTGAATAATCTTGGCAGCGCATTTAGAGGATGTGCCCTCCGTGTGACTAACGAGGAGTGACTTCAGAGGTAGGGTCGGTGATGTTATTTTCAAAGGGTGTTTAAATTAGCAATGCAGTTCCTCTCTCATCTCGTGGCGTAGCTCCAGAAGCACAATCACAATCATAATTGGAGGAGAAACATTTATACAACGCCCGTACATTGATCTAAGGTGTTTCATGTTTTGCCTCTGTAACGTCTCATTGATGGACACTTGCTGCCCTGAAGGCCTCGATCCCAGCTCGTGTATAAATTCGTCTGGGGGGGGGGTGGTGGCATTAGTCGGGCGCATGTGCGATTGCATACGCTGCGTATGGAGGACGTCTTCAGACGTACGTGCGTGTGTATACATACAACGGAGTTCGGACAAATGAGCACACGGTCTGATTGAATGAAGATGTCACATGTTCTTGAAATGCATACTACACGACAATGGAGTCCAGTGAAATGCTTTATTTTGATATACGCCGGAGGAGGTTGGAATGATTGGAGAATTGCAAAGTCGCATCGGCTAACGTTCAGCTTATTTTGAAGCTTAACTTTATACCGTGTGTTCAACGAAGTGGTGTGTCGGTGATGAATGTGACGGACTAATGAACGTTGTAAAGACTTTCTTTTATCGTTCTCAAAATAATTTGGGTCGCCCCCTTGTGTTCATGTAGTCGCCAGTAAATATATATATATAACTCGAGTGTTCGTATATATGATGATGCTGTATATGTACACAACACACTATTCCAGATGGGATCTTTTGGGACGTTGGTAGTACGTTTATTTTTTTAAATGCTGTAAAGTTGTCAACGTTCGCATAAAAACAACAAAAAATCGACAACAACAAAACTCGTAGCCTGAATGCTGTGTTTCAAAATGTGTGCGTTTCTTTTTTAAATCCTTTATATTAAGTTCACTTGGTTGCGTGCTTGCTTGCTTGCGCGCTTACGACCGTGAAAATCTTTCGGTCGTTTTTTAACCCACTTCCCGTGATCCAATCGAGCTGACATTTTCCACACAGACTCGTTGTGCGTGACAATTAATGTTCGTGAAATATTTTGTTAAATTTTTTTACACTTTTTAGGACAAAAATATTATATTTAATTACCAATTGCTTAATGCTTGCGCTGCAATCATCTGACCCATAGGTGGCAGCCATCTCAAGCCAGAGGACGAGAGGACTCTAGCCGCCACGCATATAAAGGATTTATAGTGAAAAACTTTGTTTTTACGGGTTAATTTTTTTATCACCGGATCGTCAATTGCTCTTTTGTTACCGCGTTCCTTCAAATGCGTTTTCATTGCATCGTGGCACGGCGCGCGTCGCTGCGCGTTGCTTCTCGCCTCGGGAGATTTTCCACGGAATCTGTTGAAGCCGCCTGCATTCGACCCGCCCGCAACCACGGGGCTCCCCCACACAGCGCCTCGTTGGATGACCACCGATCCACCGCTTTGATATTCACTGCTCCGATCACCGTTGCAAAATGCACTGCGATCCATTTACAGATCGATCGCCGGCAAAAAAAGCGCTGCGATCCATTAACAGATACGCACCCACACAGTCTACGCGATCTAACCCAAAAACAAAACTACATTATGGACCGCACTGCTTTGTAATGATCTTCTTTTGAAGCGGCTCAACACCCTCAGCGATTGGTTGCGTGCAACCGCGAGTCGCTTTATACACGGTTGCAACCGGTTGCTTGTGGTAGGGACGGACTCGACTCGAGCCGCGACCATTCGTGAGCGACACATTTTTGCAAAAGCTCCGTGCTCGCTGCGTTCTTGATGCGGTTGGAGGCGGCGGCGGCGGTGGGGGTGGATAATTGTCCAGAATATTTGTCCGCCGACGGCTATGTTGTGAAAGCGCAAGCCCAAACTCGCTCGTGCCACTACGCCTCGGCAAGGTAAGGTAATTTACCCTTCTTCTTGGTTCTTTCGGTAAAGTCACGTAGAATGGAAATAATAAAATAATAAAAATAAAACATAAAATAATATAATAAAATAATGATTTTTACTTTTTTATTTCCATTCTACGTTACTTTACCGAAAGAACCAAGAAGATGAATCCCTGCAGTCACGAAAGCTTTACATCGAAATTTAATTTACCCTTTTTACCGGGTAAAAGGGTAAAGGGTAGGGTAAAGGTAGCGTGAAGTATTACCCGGTGAATACGGTACCTTTACCGCTAAACGCTCCGTGGCGCAGTCTGTGACCTCCATTTAATAAGTAATAATAAAACAAACGTTTTTTTAAACACGCTTTTATGAAATGTACGAGTAATGGCAGAACTCCACGACTCCAGGAAGTGGCCCCGAAGCTCGCCACAACGTCAGGGGCAGTGGCCAATTACAGCCAACGTCAGTTGACCGTGGACAATTAGACCCAAGCCGAAACATAACATATAAAAAATAATGTTTAAAAACATGTTTTATGATAGAATATAGTGTTGTCATCAGTATGACATAAGTATACCAAGTTTGCAGTCGATACCACATTGGGAAGTGGGTTAAAATCGAGTTAAAAGATTTGAGGATACAACAACGACAACAACAACAGACAGTGAGTTCAAAGAAAGCGTGTAAAATTGGAATCATCGAGAGTATTCTATATTAATAAAGCGCTCTACCTAGCATTTACCGTTATAAACCTTTTTCATGTGTAGTACCCCAGTAATTACCCTGTAATCTGGAAATTTGTATGGGGTAAGGGT
>CM025655.2:5586565-5623065 GCA_014621495.2 Entosphenus tridentatus
CTTTCGTGACTGCAGGGATTCATCTTCTTGGTTCTTTCGGTAAAGTCACGTAGAAGGGAAAGAATAAAATAATAAAAATAAAACATTATATAATATTTATTTAAAATATTTATTTTATTATGTTTAATTTGTATTATTTTATTATTTCCATAAAATAAAGCAATAAAATAAATATTTTTAAGAAATAATTTATTATGCTTTACCTTCATTACTTTATTATTTTCATTCTACGTGACTTTACCGAAAGAACCAAGAAGATGGTTCATCCTCGATAGGTTTCTAGCGAGCCGCGCTTAAGACGTGCCTCCGATCAGCAGCCCCTTGTTAGCACGGCTGGCACGGCGTGCGTTGCGAAATAAAGTTCAGCGTACGTTGTGTGCGTGTGTGTGTGTGTATGTACGTACGGAGCCATACATTTAGTACGTCCAGATTCAGACAGACCCATGTACTCACATAGAGGCACGTAGACTCATAGCCTTGGTGACCGGTGCTTTTTCTGCAATATTTTGCTGTCTTTTCTTGGATTTTCTGTTTGCACTTAGTCACAGTCACTTTAAGATGTGTTTTTGTTCATGTTTTTGTATTTTTTTCATTACGGTTGCACCGATTCAAGAGCCGAATGGCTCACAGGGCTTTACCAAATAAATGAAACTAAACAAAAAACTAAAACTAATATAGAGACAGACTCACAGAGACTTCAAATACTCATATAGCGCCCGTAGACTGACATGTTCCCCCCTTAGACTCGCATAGAGACCCATATACGCTACTCACTCACAGAAAGACTCATAAACTCGTATAGAGACCCATAGACTCACATAAGAGACCAATATACACTACTCACTAATAGACTTGTATAGAGGCCCATACACACTACTCACTCATAGAAAGACCCATAGATTCGTATAGAAGCCCACAGAATCACACAGAGAGCCATAGACACACAGATACACATAGACTCACGGAGACCCAACTCATATAAAGCCCGTAGACTTATATAGACATCGGTAGACTCACACAGACACCCATAGACATACGGTGACCCAAAGACTCGCAGAGACCCCCCGTGTGTGTTCAAACACGTGAAATAACCCCGATGTGTCCCCCTGCCCTTTGTGGGCCAGCCCTGTTTTATAAACCCAACGTCTGCCATCGTGCTGGGTGGGTCTCTGTGTCCCCTGCAGACTGAACGCGGAAGCTCGCAACATGTTTGTCGCGATGGGAAGCCGCTTTATAAAGAATGTCGCGTACCGGGACACGTGGGTCTTCGTGGGCACGAAAGGCGACGCGAACACCTCTCTGTTCGAAGCGGTAAGCTCGGGGTGGGTTTTTTTGTTCTATTTTTATCGACGGGTTGGTTTTTATGTTAGCTGCACATGTACTTTTAACTTCTTTCGCACCGCACGTAGCCAACCGCGCTCATCGCGGAGCGGGAAGGACAACAAACTAACCACAAAAAATCGGTTCTAAAGAAATTAGTTCGTCAATCCAGACCAGGGGTGGGGAACGGCCGGTCCGCGGGCCGTATGAGGCCCGCGAAATCATTTGGTGTGGCCCTGCCAAGCCAACCGCAGGCGGGACTCGAAAGTCAATAAATCTCGGAGCAAACCTGGAAAAGCAGTTGCGAGTAGCAACATCATCAATACCAGCTAACATCACCCCACGCCTCGCCAAAGAGAAGCAGTTCCAGACATCACATTAGGGGCGAGTTAATGAAATGTTTGACCAAATATAACAGGCTAATTTTTTTAGTTGATCATTTTGTATGGCCCGCGAATGATGTTATAAATATCCAAGTGGCCCTTGGCAGATAAAAGGTTCCCAGCCGCTGATCTAGACGATTTCAAAGTTCACAGCCTCCAGTGGCCTCCTACTAGCGGAATGAAGAGCATTTCCAGACGGCCGCAGAAGAGCATCTGAAAGCGCGCGGTGCGGTGTTCGATGGCCAGTCAAAAGCCGCCGCCGTTGCTGCTGCTGCTGTTGCTGCTGCAAGGATGACCGATTAAAGAATTGCCACACTGAAGAGGAGACCAAGTGTCTCAGAGGGCAGAGCGCCGAGCCTAAGCACCGCCGATGAGATCCTGGCTTCACATCCGGCTTTGCATTTAGAAGTCTTTTTTTTCTTGAGATAAGCTGCTTCGTCGCGCTAATCATTTGCGATCGCCAGGTCGCTTCTGAAAAGTGGCTGTATAGCTCAGTGGGCTTTACCTGGTAAAATGGTGTAAATGCTTACCCCGAGCTCTCATACACTGATGGTGCATTGTCTTTGAGTTGTGCGCCTTTTGTCGTCATCTGGTCCAACCCATGTGAGACTAGGCTCTAAGGAAAGCTGTCTTGGGTGTGGACCAATCAACTTCAAGGACAGTGCACATTATCAGAGTTATGTTTTTTGTTTGCATTATGACTGCAGGTATTGTGGTCTATGCAAACATGACTCCTTGTAAAAAAAGGTGTCAGTTTTGTTGCCAGATAGAAGGGTAAAAACCCAATTATCAAAATAAAATGAGTTTGGTTCAAATCTATGATTTTTTTTACTTTTTTCAAATTTTCTTGCTGTGGATTTCACACCTGATGACGATTGCTTGTGTTGCAGTCGGAACGTCGTGAGAATTGTTATTGTTTTATATTTATATTATTTTATTATTTCCCTTCTACGTGACTTTTACCGAAAGAACCAAGAATATCGATGATTTTTCGTTGAGCCAGGCGCACGCACGCCTCGTGTCTCCTCGTGTTTGAAAGTAAACTCGCGAGTTTGTTCTTGATCCTTCCCCTTCCCTCGTGCCCTTTGTAGCACACGAAGAACGACGAAAAGACCAACAAGTACCAGGGGTGGCCCGAGCGCGTGGAGATCGACGGCTGCATCCCGCTGAGGAAAAGCGGTGGCGCGACGCTCTGAACGCACACGCATGGATACACACACACCACGCGCACACACATGCACACACACACACCACGCGCACACACACACGCACACACACCACGCGCACACACACGCACACACACCACGCGCACACACACACGCACACACACGCACTCAGCCTCAAAATAAGTACCTGGTTCGATGTGTAAACATCGCCACTAGGGAGACAAAGGCGGCCGGGCGTGTTGTTGGCCACATTCCCCATTCGTGTACCGTGCCGGCCTTCTAAGGTGCTGCTCGCTAACATCACTTGCCCCCAAAAGTCTGTTAAAGGATATACGGGGGATCTTTGCCTTTTATGTGTATGCATAGGTGCTCGTTAACAGCACTTGTCCCAACCGTCCATTATCTCTACGGGGACCTTTGTCTTTGCACCCACGCACGCATGGGGGGCCGCCGGGGGGGGGGGGAGACGTGCCTGCATGCACGGGTGAATTTTTACGAGTACCCAAATAAACGTGAACAGTAAACAGAAATTCAGGAGACGATCTATCAGGTTTTGTCATCTTCAAACCCCAAAATCCCCCCACCCTCCCGTCCCTCAGCCTCACCTTAGTCACCGACCCGCATTGACCAGCGTGGTGAAGTAGGGTCAAATGACTCACATTCTCCGATTCAGCGCTTCTCAATCGGTGGTTACACGGATCCCCTGGGGGGGGTAACTTGGCAATGTCCCAGGCGTGTTCGTGGGGTGATTTATAAACGTGTGAAATTATATCACACATGGGAATCATTGGTGAATAATCGCGTTTGAATCTGCTAATATGAATTAATAGAAATACAATCTAAATCCACGTGGTAGCCTAGAACAACATAAAATACCTGTATAAACTCAATGATTGTAAACAATGTTGTCTTGCGAGTTAGTTAGTTAGTTAAAATTTAACAAGGTGGTAAGTAGCCCAAAAATATGTTTACAAAACATGTTTTTAAATGCAAACACTTTTATTTTCACTCAAAAGTATGAAATAAATCATTTTGACCACCATGATTTATCAAATTTGATGTGCTGAATGAAAGTGGGTGGTTTCCTTTCGATGTATTTAATTTTATTTTTGCAAGCCACCCACTTTTATTCAGCACATCACATTTTATTAATTCTGCGGTAAAACAAAAAAAAAATCTACTTTTGAGTACAAATAAAAGTGTGTGCATTGAAAAAACGTGTTTTTTACCACAATTTGTTTTATTTTAATATTTTAAAATTAATTTGTATATGTATATATTCATTCTAAGATCTCAATCCAGACAATAACACTTGTCAACACAAAAAAAATATTCTGGCCTGGACTTTTGCAGCTGTTTTAGACTAATTTCAGGGTGCTGATTCCAAATCTGATCTCAGATTTGCTCTATCACATCTCATTTTATGCTATCGGCATACCCCATTTTCATTCATTTTACCCGAAATTAACTCTCTGTCACTTATGATTGCAAGTTGTTGCGAGTCAGTGTCTGCTTTAGTGTTAAAATATGGTGCTGTATTTTTAGGATAGTATGTTTATAATATCATTTTATGTAGATATCCACATTTATTGAATATTTTTCTGCTGAGTTTTTATTGAAAATGCAATATTTGATATCTCAAAAACCTGGTGTGATAGACAAAAACTGATGCCAGATTTGGAATCAGCACCCCAAAATTACCTTAAGACCGTTGGAATACCTTATGCCAGAAAAGTGTGTTGACCAGTGTATAATCAAACGAGTGTTATTGTCTGGATAATTCTAATATATTTGAGACAGTGCAATCACATTTTAAGTAAAAAAAAGAACATGAAGACGCACAGGATGGGCTGAACGTGGATCGGTTCTTTAAATGAATTCTTGACTTGTCACGCGAGAGGCGACCACGAGTCTGCGTGTACAACATGTCAGCTCGTTCGGCTTCGTAGATCCCAAGATATTGCGCGTCAAAGATTTGAAAGAATATAAACAGACGACAGGGCAAGTAAAATAGAAGTGTCAATCTTGACTTAAAGCTTTCGTGACTGCAGGAATTCATTTTCCTGAAGACGACCACTTGCGTTGCGATCGAAGCGTCGTAGTTTTCTGTTACTTTTGATTACTTTCTTTGAACCTATCTACGTGACGTTACCGACAGACCCAAGAATATGAAATAATGATAAAAGTGTCTAATAATATATTTTTTTTTTAAAACGTTGAGAACCACGTGCTCTGATTGCTAAATGTACGCTCGCTCGAGTTTAAACCGCGCTCTGCCTGGCTGGGCTGGCAGATGAAGGGGAGGGTGGCTGGTCCGAATGATGATGTCTACGTGACTTTACCGAAAGAACCAGAAAGTATGGATTCCTGCAGTCACTAAAGCTTCAAATCAAGACCGAGTGATTATCGTTCCCGAGTGGGCACAACGCAGATGGTGGCTCCAAATCCTGTTTCAGCCGCCCGCGATTAAACCGGTCACTGCAAGGGGTAGCGAGCCAGCCCGGAGTGCGCTGGAGAAACCCTGAATCTGCTCTGCCACGTGGATAGGCATTTCTCTGTCGTGGGTGCGTGTGGAAGAGAGAATTAGAGAGTGCACCCTGGTGGCTGAATAATAAATGTGGCTTTAAAAAAAAAAACCTGCAGACATTTGAAGGGGGTCTCAAAGACTGTGCTGTCAACCCATACGATTTACCCCTATTCTTGTACAGAGAAATTGAGTACAAAAAATGGTTTTGCGATGGGACTTTGAAGGATGAACGTTGAGATTTATAAGGGCACGGGGTGACCAATAAGGTCTGAATTGGACTGTATTAAGACAGGCACTTATAAGGCGTTGCCAGGTATGTAGTGGTGAGTGTCAATTGTTTGTGTATCTCCCTTGTGATGGGACTTTGTAGGATGAACGTTGAGATTTATAAGGGCACGGGGTGACTAATAAGGTCTGAATTGGTCTGTAATAGGGCAGGGCACTGATCAAAGGTTGACAGCTATGACCTCTTTACTTAAAGCTTTCGTGACTGCAGGCATTCATATGCATTGGGTCTTTCGGTAAAAGTCACGTAGAATAGGTTAAAATTCATCAAAATAAAACAAACAAACAAAACTACGACGTTTCGATCACAACACAAGCGATCGTCATCAGGAGGAAGAAAGGGGGAGGGGGGGAAGCTGCTGAGACAGACTGTTTTAAAGGTTTTTTAAAATGACCTCCTTCCAAGGGGCCGTTCTCAAGCTGGTGCAATGCTCCGCGAATCGTTCCGAACGGACGCCCAATCAGGTCGTGACGGGTCTCCTTTTCTCATTCCTGATGCTCTCTCTCCCGCTCCCCCACACCCTGCACCGTCCCCGTTCCGCTGTAAATGTGCACCGATGCCTACACGGCCGAGGGCCATATAGGCACGTCAAATATAGACTGGCTGATCGAGTTTGCACGATGTCGATACGGCGTAGAGTGGAATCAAAGTTTACGGGGGGGGAAAGGTCAATTTTTGAAAATTGCTCTGTCTGAAGATGAATGTTGTCGATGTTCGCCGTGCCCTAAGATGACGCTGCCGACTGTCTCGTGTCTTGTGAGCCCAGCGACTGTGTGGACCGATGCGTCAGTGACAATCTCCCTCTCTCTCTCTTCCTATCTTCCCTCACGTTGGTTGCGCGTGGAGCCTCGCTGTTTGAAGGAAGGCGGGTTGGCTGCCGAGACACTCATTGTTCACGAAGTGGTCTCCAAATGTGTCGATCTTGGAGCCAAGACCTGTCTCAAACCGAGGCACGGCGGGTCTTACCCGCTGGTCACCGGTGTGGCCTATGAAGTGATCGTGACTCCTCGCTTCCCAGAGGATTAATATCGTCACTTGTATCTATTGGGGGGGGGGGGGGGAATGGGCTACGTTGAAATAGAAAAATCTGTGTTGTCCTTTCCCCGTACCTGCGATTAGCACGGTGGGCTACGTACGGTGCGAACGAAGTTCAACATGCAAATTATAAGAAATGATTTTGCTTCAAAATTCTATGCAATGATTTATTGTAGTTCGTGTGCGTCGAGTGCTTGCCCCATGGTGTGTGGGCTCTGGTGATGGTGGGGGTTCGTGTGAAATAAATACATAAATGTGCCGAGGAGTTTTGCTCACTTCAAGTTGATCTCAGAAGTAGGTCTGTGATGTCTCCTTCCACGCGCTGTTCTCTGATGCAATAGTGCTGTCATTTAAATGGCACGAGCCGCACCAATCTATCGTGATACAACAACATATGGAGAGAGAGAGAGAGGTCTGAATTGCAATCACACAGCCAAGGTGTCAATCTGCTCCTGGATGAGCCCCCCCCCCCCACACACACCTTTTTGAGACATTAAGGGATAATTTCACCATACTTCACCACGCCGGTCACTGCGGGCTGGTTGAAGTTGAGTGACACAACAACGGTGGACTTTGCCGCAATGCTCTCTCTCAGCAACGTGGTTGGTGGTCACCCATTCCGAGCGCTGTCCAGGCTCAACCCTCTTGCTTAGCTTTCGACCTGTGACGAGATCGGACTCGTTGCAGGTGATTTTTTTGCCGTCGGCAAATTGGGAACGGTCACGCGAATAAAAGCGCAACAAGTTACACAACCGCGGTGGTGAGTGGCGGCCGGAGGCCACGTACGAATGAAACATCGAGCACATTGAACGTTGACACATGCCCTGTGTCGAGACACATATACCGGGGTGAACATTCAGACAATGTTCTTGGTTCTCTCGGTAAAGTCACGTAAAAGGGAAATAATAAAAGAATAAAAATAAAACATAATAAAATATTTTATTATTTCCCTTCTACGTGACTTTACCGAAAGAACCAAGAATATGAATCCCTGCAGTCACGAAAGGTTTAAATCGAAATTTAAACAATGCATAAGAATGGGGTTTACCCCCTTTCTGGCAAACAACACAGGTGTTAATATGTTATAACACAAAAAGGGGAAAACCTAATCTTGTATTTTGATACTGGCAAGGGAGGTCCCATAATTCAGACAATGGTTCGAAGGGCGAATCAATGCCAGACAAGATCAGCCTATTATACAATCACCCTTTCAACCATAAAGTTAGACCACGTGAATATAAATGTGTTATTAACTCGCCACACCCGACGCAACCAATTCGCAAGGGTCGCCGCGTGAACAAAACGCGCCAATTAGTGACTACTTGAGCACACCGATGTGTTGGAGAGTAAACCCACAACATTTGAGTTCGACGTTTCGCTGGTGGCTACCACAACCAGCTTCGTCAGGCGATTTGACGGAATTGGGTTAAACGACACGTTTATATTTACGCGATCTAACCCCCCCAAAAAAGGATTATATTGGTCACGAACGCCTACGGGTTAACCGGACCCTTTTTAACACGTATTAACTTACCACAAACCTTACCTTGTTTACGTTTGCCGACCGCCCGTCACTTGTTCTTGATTCAACAGACTCAACAGGACGCGATCGCTCGGCTGGACAGATTTATTTAAATGCTTCTATTTTTTTTTGTCGTTGCCGCTCAAATATTGACAGGAACTCGTTGGCAGTCCGAGCGCTGAGCAAATAAGCCACGTGCGTTGCACAGAGAAAAAGTCCGAAACATTTGTTTAACCGAACTCTCACAATGGATCCAGTCCATCACGAACGTGCCCACGCTGAGCATACACAGAGTGAGCTCTTTGGAATAACAACAACAGCAACAACAACCATGTTTTAAATGTTGCAAAAACTGTCTCAGACTCAACGATGGCTCCGCGAACAGGTAAACTGGGCGCCACGGTAGTGAGATGTTAACTACCTCGCCTGGTATACAGAAGGGTCGTGGGTTTGATCACGACCCAGGCGCCTATTTGGCTGCTATAAACTCCCACGCGATAAGCCACTTCGTTGAGCTATCATTTGTGGCCAGGTCGCTTCTGACAAAAAGAGATCTATATAGCTTAGTGCACCTTGCCTGTTAAAACAATTTAAAATAGTAAATACCTAAACTCAATTTTGATTCGAAGCTTTCGTGACTGCTGGAATCCATACTCTTTGGTTATTTCGGTAAAGTCACGTCGGCAGATTTTTCTTGCTTTGGTTGTCCCACCTGATGACGATTGCTGGTGTTGCGATCGAAACGTCGTGCAGATCGATTATTTTTCTACCTACATGACTTTACCTAAAATCAGTTTATCTGCAGTCTCGGTCGTTAGTCTTAACCATCTGCCACCGTCCCTTCTTGTGATGTGGCCTGACCAAGCCCGCCAGCTATATCGCTCAGTGAGCTTTACCTGGTAGAATAAAAAATAATAATAACTTCATGTTATAGTCCGCCAGTCACTGGTTCAATGGTGGTGGTGGGCATGTGATGTTCTTGGGAGTCCGATGTCATTCGGACCACGTTTGGCCAGAAAAGAGGAACGCGACGGGAGGTGTCAAACTCCACGAGCATTCGTCTGCCTGCTGCCGCCTTCATTTCGCTGCACCTGGCCGCAGTGTCACGACAAGCCCCGTCATTCCCAGTCAGTGGCCGCTGATTGATTCAAGTAGAAGCGTCCGTGTGAAGACGACACGCCTCATTCAGACGTGAGGCTTTTGAATGCATTGTGGCTGTCCTAGACGTGGCAATGTCTGGGCGCGATTTGCATTAGCCGCGGAGCAAGGAATTAAATGCGTCCCCACCACCGCTTCGTAGCCGCCCCCCCCCCCTTCCAGCCGAGGGGCACCCAGCGCAGTTGCACCGCCTGCACACCAAAAGTGCCGATAGAATTTCCTTGAGGGTAATACGGATACAGAGAGCAGTGCGCTCGCAAGAATTGTACAATGGACGTTACGCAGTGCTCGAGTGTGGAGTGTGTGTGCAATCTGAAGTAATTATAAACGAATAAAACGTGACGATTTTTAATGAATTAACTTTCAACGTTGCGACGTTACAGTGTTACCATTAATACGTTGGCTCCCAAAAGGCACCGCGTGACATTTTGGCAGTGGAAACGTGAAGCGTGTTGGATGTTTCTTTAATTACTTAAGCGGATTAAATCGTGGTTTGAAATCCCATTCACCCATCAAGAGGATGCTCAATTGACATTTGCACAGGACTGTATGATATCACGTTCTGTAGATACTTACCCTGTATACATAATGGCCAAATCTCCTCCCAGAGTGATGCCCGATCACATCAGATTGTGCAAACTCGGCAGGCTGCGACCCGGCATCGTGAGGTCACGGATGCACGACGGACCACGGTGCATAACAGTTGCTATAGGCTACGCGAGGGTTACGCGGTAGGCAGCACATGGAGGTGCAGAAAAATAATATAATAGATATAATAATGTACACCTCTAAAGCGTATTTCGGCCGGAGGTCACAAGGCGCTCTATAAACAAAGACAAAGATCCCCCGTATAGCCTGAACAGGCCGTTGGGGCAAGTGCTGTTAGCGAGCAACTGTGAAAGCCGGCACGGCACATGAAGGGGTGGGTGACCAGCACCACGCCCGGCCGCCTTTGTCTCCCTAGTGGTGATGTTTACACACCGCACCAGGTACTCATTTGAACTCGGGTCGCCGGGTTCATAGCGCAGCGCTAAACGCTCCACTGCCGATGTATAACACACAGCACACGTGTGCAGGCTGATTGTTGTACCGTAATAACTTATATACGGCTCTCCGACTTCACCAACACCCGCGTGGTGAAGTATGGTCAAACAATGCAAACGCTGAGCGGGAACGTGGGAATTCAGCCCCTCGTCCAACAGTTGATAGGTCATGACTGTATTGATGATGATGATGATTTGCACTTAAATGCCCCATTAAACAGAGTACCATTGAATGGTAATTGCCTCTTGCGCATCACAACTCTGCACTTACAGACGCATTACAGATTGTGCAGTTGCAATTATTCGATAAATACTGAATAAATAGGAAATGTTAAGTCGAGTGAAGTGCGGTTTTTATCGCGACTATGGGGCAATATTTACGTCTTTGTACATTCGAACTTGGTGCGTGAACGTGCACACAACTCTACTGTCACCGATGTTGGTGGCCGCCGCGTGCGGGGATCGAACTCCGGTGTCTAACGCCGGGGGCACGTCCGTAGCGCTAACCACTGCGCCACCGCTCCCCACTCACTCACTCACAAAGACGAAGATCCTCCGCGTAGCCTCAATAGGCTGTTGGGGCAAGCCATGTTAGCGTGAGGCACCGATGAAGGTCAGTACGGCACACGAGGTGGGCAGGTGGCCAGCACCACGCCCGGCCACCTTTGTTTCCCGAGAACGCTATGGTTGTGTACACACTGCACGAGCTACTCATTTGAGGCCGAGTCGACCTCGGGGAGTCCCAGGACCGGCCAGTTTAGATAATCGTCGACCGGCGTTGTGGCCGCGAGCGAGAATCGAACTCCGGGGTCGCCGGGTTCGTGAGCACAGCGCGCTAACCACTGCGCCACCACTCCCTACAAAGACAAAGATCCCCTGTATAGCCTTAACAGACCTTAACAGGGTGGGAGCGATAGTGCAGCGGTTAGCGCTACGCTGCGCTATGAACCCGGCGACACGGGTTCGATTCCCGCTCACTGCCAACATCAGTGACGATTATCTGAACCGATCCCGGGCCTCCCCTAGGTCGACTCAGCCGCAAATGAGTACCTGGTGCGGTGTGTAAACATTGCCACTAGGGAGACAAAGGCGGTCGGGCGTGGTGCTGGCCACCCACCCCCTCGTGTACCGTTCCGGCCTTCATAGGTGCTCGCTAACAGCACTTGCCCCCACTCCCTACACACACGCACGCACGCGCGCGCGCATAACAACACGCGGCACCTGCTGGAACCGTGTCGTCATTGACCACGTAGGAGAGAGAGATAATCTGCTTCCTCCACTTCCGACTCGAGCGAACCGAGCACACCTGGGGCAGGCAGAGGAGGCAGGTTCGTGGTGCGCACGCGACCAGGTGTGAGTGAGCCCCCCCCCCCCCCCCCCCCCCCTGCCCCCCCCCCCTCGCTAAGGTGTATTCAAAATCCGTTCCTACAGGTGAGGCGACAGTTGCGAGTTACCGAAACTGCACCGAACCGTACGTACGTTTACATCCGCAGTGAAGTCGAGAGCCTATAACGTGATCGCATCGCTTGCCCTCTTGCTTGCCATCGGAGGCCGCAGCGCCGTCTCTCGTTATCAGCCCGCCATAAGCCGGCGGGTGGAAATTCCACGTTCCTATGACGGGTACGTTGCGCGTCGAGTTTTTTCATCGAGACGACAACTTTCTGACTTCCCCAAACTTATCGGGGGTGCGGGGTCGATGGGGGGGGGGTTGCTGCCGTCATCCAGCAGTGGATTTGACCTTCGGCTTGTGGTGGTGGTGGTGGTGGTGATATCGATGATGATGAGTTACCAAACAATATATACACGAACGAGCGGTGCGATGGAAGTTTATGACGTCCATAATACCGTGGTGGTTAGCGGTCTACAGCGTCACAGCCTCTGTGCGTACGTGGTAGTTTGGTGACTGTGCCTTCATCCTCACCCTACAAGGATAATGCCCTCGCCGCCCCCCACAATCCACCCCCCCCCCCTCGCGATCCGTAAATCCACTCAGCACACCCGCAAACACACCCCATTAATTTGGCACAATTATACGACCCGTGTCACAGGTCAGCTGGCCACTGATGAATCTGTCGTCTCAATGATATTGTTTTTGTATGGGACGGTATACGTTGAAGTAGACGCAAGCGACCGGGAATGTTTTGCGTTCCTGCAAACGGAGAAATTGCGGCACAACTACACGGACGAAGCTCCCTGCTGGAGCCTTCTCCATCGTGGCCTTTAGCAGACCTCGACATTGGCATCGAACACAATATCGCTGCCATCGTAGCAAGACTGGTATAGCATGCGTACAGGCATGAATAACGCGATATCAAATGAAACTTATTATTCTTACAGTATTGTCGCCTGGTTCACCCAGAGTTCAAAAGACGTGCGTCGAGGTGAAGGGTGCAGCCCTGCAATTCCCTGCTCATCCCACTGCTGGCGGAAGGGCCTCCGCTCTCGAGAGATTCTCTCTTAGAGAGAGCCCCCCCCTCCCCCCGCCTCTCTATCTGGTACTTTAGCCTACTCTTCGACGCTGACCAGACGTCTCGCAAGGAAAGAGGTGTGACGACCCACACGTTACCCCGCCACACGCGGGCACGAGCAGCCGATCAACCTTTTCGACCGCTGGGCGGACAGAGGTGGGGGTTGCCACGGTGGCGAGATGTTGACTATCTCGCCTGCTATACAAGAGGCCGTGAGTTTGATCCTGACGCTGACGCCCGATGTATATTTGGAGTTTTTGCATGTCTGTCTCCCCGTGGTCGCGTGGATTTTTCTCTTCCGGGGTCTCCGTTTGTTCCCTCCACATTTCGAGTTTTTAGCCGCTGTAAATGACCTACGTGATAAGCCACTTCGTTGACCTGTCATTATTTATGGCCCAGGTTCCTTCTGAAAAAGAGCTATATATACACACACAGGGTGCTTCAAAAAATGTTGACACTTACATGGGACTATCGTTTTTAATGGAAAAAGAGCGGATAATGCACTGTAACATGATGACGCATGTAATGTTAAAAGCTTCAAAAAATCACACGAGTCTCCACTTGTACGCCATCGTTGCCAACGCGTGCCTGGAATCTTCTCCAGGTGGCCTCCAGAGCCCGAAGGCACATTGCTTGTGGTTATTGTTACAAATTATCAGAAGTGTAAAAAAAAATGTTAAGCACCCTGTGTGTTTCTATATATAGCTCAGTTGACCTTACCTGGTGAAATACAAAAATGTAATTAATAGTTTTTTTATTGAGACCACGTGTTCAAAGACGTTGTTCATCCTTTCCCTACTGCCACGTCGAGAGATCGAATCGGCCGCCTCTGGCAATGTGACATGTACCAGCGTGCTTACCAGCGTGCTCGCCAACGTCACCCCTTCGTCTCGTGCAGTGCGCACAGCGACCCGACAGAGTCCGAGGTGGAAGCAATGATAAAACAGAGGGTTACGTTCCTGACCAAGGGTCCGATATGCAACTTTGTATAAGTAAGAATACAAAAAAAATATCGATTTAAAGCCTTCGTGACTGCAGGGATTCAACTTCTTGGTTCTTTCGGTAAAGTCACGTAGAAGGGAAATAATAAAAATAAAACATAATAAAATACAATTGAATTGAACCAAGAAGACAAATAAAATATTTAATCAAGGACCAATCATACAGTACAAACAATCGCTTTTAGAAAGTTCTCAACTTGATTATTCGTAATTCCTGACTTATTTGGAATGAATATTTTGCAATTAAAAGGGGGGGGGGGGGGGTGGCAGGGAATTACAGGGACCATGCACCTGAGTTGGCTTCGTGTTGTAAGTGCGGGCCCTGTTCTGGGAAAACCGGGACAGGTGGCAACCCCAGCCCCTTACCCCCATTTCGGTCGGGTCCACACGTATGACGACCAATCAGTCAAGCGAAAAATGTTGCGGAAACGTGATGATGATATTCTTAGGTTTTTTTTTTCGGTAAAGTCACGTAGGTAAAAAAATTAAATTAATAAAAGTAAAATGCAAATAAAATAAAAATCACGACGTTTCGGAGGCAACACAAGCCTCCGTCTTCAGGTGGAACCGTCACAGCACGACAGCTGTATCAAGTAAGAGAAATTCCAAGAAAACAGTCCTTGTATATATACTTGTTGAGGGTGGGAGGAGCCAAAGCAGGCCCTGGATATTAATATTGTGAGGTTCGGTGCGGCTGAAGCACGCTGTTAGGAATGAGCCTTTGTTGTGTAGACTGATTGAAAAGAGTTTTTAAGGTGAGGCGGAAGTAAAGGTGCGTGTAAATGGAACTGAGCCTTTTGTTATGTAGAGGTGGTGAGGCTGAAACCGCTGCCAGGAATGAGTCTTTGTTGTGTAGACTGGCTGAACTGGGAGGTTCTAAGAGTTGTTAAGGTTCGGCTGATGTAAAGGTGCGGCTGCTGTGAATGGGACTGAGCCATTGTTATGTAGATGAAACAGCACGTGATGATGACACAACGCCGCCACGAAAAAAAATGTTGTCGAGCAGATCGCTGCTTCAGATTTCAATTTTTGTCTCGACCGTGAGCAGCAATCGGTTGCGCAACTGCTCCCTGCAACCGGTTGCAAAGACTTTCAACCATGTTGCGCAACTGATGGCTCAGGTTTATGCACCAATGCAGTCCAATGCTTGTGGTGATCTGGATCATTATTTTTGTTCAGCAAAGGCCTCACACGGTGCAATATTTTATGCAGAGAGTAATTACAGTAAAACCTTGGATTGCGAGCATAATTCGTTCCGGAAACGTGTTTCTAATCCAAAGCACTCGTATATCAAAGCACTCGTATATCAGTTGAGATCACGTGACGCTCGGCAGACAAAGCGTACACACGTACTACTCGTATTGCAAGACCTCGCTCGTTTATCAAATTTATATTTATTTTTAAAAATTGCTCGTCTTGCAAAACACTCGCAGACCAAGTTACTCGCAATCCAAGGTTTCCTCGTCTGGCCCCTCCACCCCTTCCCGTCCCTCCCCTACCCTTTCCGTGACCCCTAAGTACCCTCTATCGCTGTCACTCATTCTTGGACCCTTGCACGCCCCGACCATCTAAATCATTATATTATGTTTCTGTGATTTAAACTATGTCAAGCTACCTTAAGTGAAGGCACTCGGGCTCCATGAAGCCGCGAAACGTTGCACTCGAAGACCAGTCCAGTAATTAAGTCGTTCAACCACATTGCCTACGGTGAGGCGTGATAACAAAATCGGCAATTAACGTGTTCACGTGGCGAGCACATTGACCACATCGCAAGCACTGCACTGCTGCCGCTGCAGGCTTCACCTCTTTAAAGGATGAATGAGCGGGATATCCACTCTGCTTCTGAACAAACAGTTGAGTGCATAGCGAATCTGACATTGTATCTTTAATCTGCTGTTATTAAACCAATACAAAAAAAGACCGTATCTTTTTCAAGGGTCAAGGGTTGATCGTTTATTCGCAATACAGCTGCTACAGTCTCTGAGTTTGTTTTGTACACTTGGTCAAGGAAGCTATTCCGGCCCTGCAAAAGCGGAATTTGGGTTAGCGTGATGAACAGGTTTTTTTTTTATTCTACAAGAAGAGCAGTGGGTTGACGACACATCTAAAGATATGTTCCAAACCCTGCTCCCCCCCCCCTTCATGACGGTATATTAGTCCTCTACCAAAGCCGAATGAAGGAATTATTTCACCGGAAGCATCGGACGACATTGGCGCATTTAGCCCTGGTCCACGCAGTGCAGCTGATTCCACGTTGTTTAACCAGGTGGGAATTCAAGAGGCCAGGACGAGCTACATCTGCAAGAATCACTCGGGGTCATTTAGTCTGCCAGTTGGGGGGGGGGGGTGTGTTTGCCGCTGTGTGTGTGATCCAAAATGCGTTGGGTGCAGGAGTGTAGAGGTTAGCCGCTACGCTGCACTACGAATCCGCCGAGCCCGAGTTGACTCAGCCTCAAATGAGTATGTACTGCATTGTGTAAACATCGCCACCGGGGAGACAAAGGCGGCCGGGCGTGGTGCTGGCCACCCACCCCTTCATGTGCCGTGCCAGCTTCCACAGGTGCTCGCTAACAGCACTTGCCCCAACAGTCTGCTTTGATTGCAAATGAATAATTTGTCGCGAAAAATATTTCAACGTTGGCAAGTGCGGGCCTTGGCGCCGGGCGGCACACACGGGGGTCTTCAACGTCCGCCGCGAAGCAGACGTGGCCGGGCGCACGCAACAACGCGGCGTTGACTGGGGCGGCCGCGGGATCCGAAGCCGCGAACCTCTGCGACAACGACAACGACTAGCGGCTTGCGCCAACTCGCGCGTGCGCGACGGGCTGGCCCCGGTTGCCCGGCGGAGCTGTTGGCAAAGGGACAGCGATTAGCGACGTGAGTTGACAAGAGATGGAAGATGAGCAGCGTGAGGCAGACAAGAGATGTGAAAACTGTGGAAGTCGAGAGGTGCAGGTGGTTCGTGAATTTGGAGATGGAAGCAAGCCAGTACTATAGACTTAGAGATCTATTTGAGACAACAACACAACCCTCAATGACACCGTCTTAAATATATATAATAGGCGACGTTTTGGGTAATGGTGCATTCATTATTTATCTGCTATGGAGAAGGCCCATTGCCCGAAACGTCGCCGTTCATGATCCCCCTTAAGGCCACACACACACACACACGCAGGGTTATGTACGAATGTCTTTGAGGTGGCGGGCTTTGGTTGTTGTTCAGTGGAGCTCGTGCACCACTGCCAACGCAGCAGCAGCAGCAGCGCCAATCATAGAAACACAGAAACGTGGTGGAGCGACGACTGGCTAAAGGTGTGTCTACGTTGGTTGAATGTGACGTTTGCGATACTAAAAGAGGGGGGGGGGGGGGCGGTAGTGCCGGATTTTCCGAGTAGCAAAAGTAGCTACAAATGCTAAGGGCCCTGCGATAAATGCTTTTAAGCTATCAATTCAGGTTCAGTGATTCTGCACTTGCTCTATTACTATAGTACTATACTGCCTTCAACTTTTATGAACGATTGGGTGTTTAAAGTTAGCGATATTATCTGGCTGTATAGCAAATGAAAAAATACAAATACTTTACTGTGCAAGTTTATAATTAGTGTTGTAATATTGATGTTTTTTTTTTATTTAGGGCCCGTTTATAACATAAGCTACAGGCCCTGCACTAGTTTAATCCGGCACTGGAGGGGGGGGGGTCTTTGTACAGACGTTTGTCAGCCCACGGGAGGCGGGGGGGGGCGGAGGGGGGCCTTCACCCAGCAGTGAATTGACAAAGGGCTGTAAACGAAACTCATTCATTGGCCAGCCCGTCGCGCAGACATAGCCTATCCACTGCCGGATGAAGGCCTCCCCAAAGCGTCGCCATCGCACGGTAATTAAACCAAAACTATCCTCATTTCTTTATCGATACAGAGGTGAGTACACAGCTTATGTGCTTCTTGTACAGGCTTGCCCAAAGGACAGCATAAGTGGGGTTGTTCTATATATTTAACACATCGGGGTTATTCCCATTTATTTTCACGAACGTTCAAACGGACTTCACAATGACGCACGCGTGAATTCTCTTTTGAACTGAATTTAGGGCTTTATTGTGACATTTCCGCGTGTGTCATCTTTGAACGTTCGTCAATTATGTTTTGTCGTCTCAATCCACTCGGGGGTTCTTCTTGGTCCAATTTTAAAAACGGTGGATTTGTTGGTGACCTCCACAGGAAGAAGAAGAAGAAGACGAAAAATAATGAAAAGAGATCAAATGTTAACTTGGAGAATAAACAATTGAAATGTTTTCATGCCAGTGTTGAAATAATTTCAGTAACCCCATGTGTCCTGACTTTTGGGCCACCGTGTGTGTGTATTGCAGCTGACCCTGTGCTGACGTCCGGCAAGCCCTTTGCATTGTGAGGTTCACTGTTCTCAAGTGACAAGGACAACATCGCAGACAATGAGGATTCCAGGTGAGACCATTTGACACTGAGCACTCGGCATACGTGTGATATCACAATCACTCAATAAATACAATTGGGAAGTCAAATATTGGAGGTAAATTCAAGTAAGCCACGACAATAACGATATTGACCGAAACGACATCGTGTCGTACGGTACTTCGTGAAAGCGGCCATATACTTTAAATGCGTGATGTTTATCCTGAATGTGGAGGGAAAAACCGGAGGACCCGGAGATAAATCCACGCGACCACGGGGAGAGAGAGACACGCATACTCCGAATGTAGAGCAGGCGTCAGGGTTGAGATCAAACCCACGACCTCCTGCATACCAGGCGAGAGAATTAACATCTCCTAGTCACCGCGGCGCCTCCGTGGTAGGTAAAAGAGGAGGCCGTTGGTCACGTTACAAAATTGGCAAATTTGAAACTTTACCTGAAATTTACTCAATTGGGTTGTGTAAACATCGCCGCTGGGGGAGACTAAGGCAGCCGCTCGAGGTGCTGGCCACCCCACCCCCTCGTGTGCCGTGCCGGCCTTCCGAGGTGATCGCTAAGAGCCCTTGCCCCAACAGTCCGTTCAAGGCTATACAGGGGGGGTGACACCTTTGTCTTTGTGCGATGCCTTGATCCGCGCGCGCAGCGTTCGTGCAGATCGTGGGGGTCGCCCTGTTTCTCATCGTGGTGCTGTACGTGGGAAACCGCACGTTGGAGCTGAACCTAGAGAAGAAGATTAAGGACATGTTGCCAGCCGGTGAGAGTTTAAGCCACAGGATAACTGTAATTCACACACACGCCCACACGGCAACGCCGCAGGTGCCTTGTTATTAAGAATAAAAGTCTTTTTGCTCTACTGAAGGTAATCTGATTAATTTTGGGGTCGGGTGGTGTATATTCGTCCATTAACCTCAGCGGGTTGAATTCCCGCCCACGGTTCACATCAGTGGCGAGCGATATTCCGACATGATCCTGGGGCTCCTTGTTTACCAGTCGGCACTGACCAGCGTGGCGAAGTATGGTCAAACAAACACTACGAATGACACTGCACAGAAAGGCCGTCATCCAACCGTGGGTTGATAATAGCTGCAAATTATCACCTAATTTTGAATGAATAATTTCATTTTTATTTAAACCTGGCGAGCCTCTTACCAATCGGCGTCTCTCGCCACACTGCAGGTCAGCTCACTTCTGTTTCTGCTCCTTTTACCACGCTGCTCCACTTTGGAGTTCTCTCCCATAGTCTATTTTGCCTAATTCTTAACACAATAAAAAAAACTTGCTCAACTCAATAATTGTATAACCATTGGAACCTCATTTGCCAGTAAAAAATATGATAATTGTTTTTTTACCCTTCTATCTGGCAACAAAACTGAAAAAAAAGGTGTCAGTTTTGTTGCCAGATAGAAGGGTAAAAAACTATTATCACAATTGTATAACCGTCTATTTAGTGATGCTGCTGCTGCGTTGATGGTGGTGTACAAGCACGAAATAACGACAACAACAAAAATGTCCAACGCGTTTGACGTTTCGGGCAATGGCCCTTTCATCGCGTGCGTCTCCTGTCACGTAATTTTCCTCCTGAGGTGGTGTTATTGACGGACGTGTTGGGTTTCTTTTATTATCACGGTAACTTTGCTCAATTCAAGAAATGTGTTCACACTTCTGCTGGTACAACTACAGTGGCGCTAAATTTTGATTTAAAGCTTTCGTGACTGCAGGGATTCCTATTCTTGGTTCTTTCGGTAAAGTCACGTAGAAGGGAAATAAAATAATATAAAACAATAAAAATTCTCTCGACGTTTTGACTGCAACACAAGCAATCATCATCAGGTGTGAAATCCACAGCAAGAAAATTTGAAAAAAGTGGCGGTTTTTCCTAACGTAGGTTCCCTCATGTGATAAAAGAGCTCCGTGGTCTATATTATTTTATTTCCCTTCTACGTGAATATTACAGTGGCGCTGTTTGTTGCTGGGCCCTTGGCGTTTTGGGCCTTTCGGCCTGTGCTAAGCAACCGTGGTTTTACAAGAAAATATACAGTGCCAAAGGTACCTTTCTTTTGCCAGTATTAAAATATAACAATAGGTTATGTTTGCATGTTTACCACAAGTAGGCGTGGCGAATGCAGACAGGATGCCTTGCAAAAGGTTTTTGTTTGGTTTTTTAACATCTTAACACCTGTTTTATTGCCAGAAAGGGTAAAACTTATTTTATGGTGCCAAAGGTATTAGTTTCCTTTTTTTTTGCATTTTGTCTGCTTGGTAAAGGAACAAGGTGAATTTTGTTTGTGTGGAAACAGGTTTCTTTTCAGTAAAAACAGGCAGGCATAACCGGACATTTAGTTCCCTTGGCAACCGTAATGGTTGACTTCAGGTTGAACATTTGTTTGCACAGCCAGGTTGTGAAACGAGGCCCTAAGATTAGGCTTTACCTGGTTAAAACAGGAATGTGTCTGTTCTACATAAATTTCGCCTCATTTGCGTTGACAAAAGTACGCATGTCTAATAAATACGGAGCACACAAATGCCGTGGAAGACCATGTGACACCGAGTTTGATTTCCAGCCAGGGCCACCGTCAGTGGCGAGTGATGTCTGAACCGGCCCTGTGTGGCCACCCCTTCACCAATCCGCGCTGACCAGCGTGGTCAAGTATGGTCAAAGAAACCCTTGAAAGCCACGTGGCACAGCGAGGCCCTCGTCAGTGGAATATCCTCGTGTACAATGGGGCTTCTCTGGGCACTCTAAAATCCCTGGCACATGAGGCCAAACGCCCATTCACGGAATTGGCCAAACATCCCCAATGCGGGTTTTCTCCGGAAAAAAGACCATGTGAGGCCTTCCTGGTTAACGACGTGATTGTCATCGGCATCATCATCATTTGGCTTTGTCTATCCACTGCTGGACACGTAGGCTTTTCGCGACAAATATTATTCATGATAAAGTTTTTTGTTGGGTTAGATGTTGGGTTAGATGGCGACAAATATTCATGATAAAGTTTTTTGTTGGGTTAGATGGCGTAAATATAAACGTGTTGTTAACCCACAGCACCCGACAGCCAATTAATAAGGTTTGTCACGGATACAAAACCTGCCCATTAGTTACTACCATTTGGTCGTGAAAGATGATGTAAAAATGTACTTTTATGAATTGTGAATGTAGGTAATGGTAGTAATTGTTATTGCTAGTATGCACTAACGGACGTTTCATTTTGTTGTTGTTGTTGTTTTTCATGTCATGTGATGAGTGCAGAAATTAAAATCGTGGCTGTCCAGAGAAAAGGTAATTGCACTCAGCGCAAGACAATTACCCATTTATACTTTTCAGTTACAGTAATTTGAATCCTTCATCATTGTCATCAGACATGATCAGTCCACTGCTGGATGAAGCCCTCCCCAAGGCCTTCGCCATTTGAGGGCCCCATGGTGGCGAGATGTTAACTACCTCGCCCGGTATACAGGAGGTCGTGGGTTCGATCCCGATGCTGATGCCTGCATATTAGGAGTTTGCATGCTCTCATGGTCACGGGGTATTTTCTTTGGCTCCGCTAGTTTATCCCTCCACATTTAGAATCGACACGCGTTTAGGGTTTTTGGCTGATGTAAATTCCCACATGTAAAAGCCACTTAATTGGGCTATCATTTGTGGGCACGTCGCTTCTGATTAAAGAGCTGTATAGCCCAGTGGACCTTAAAAAGAGTTTAGTTTCGTTGACATTTAGTCTTTGAATAATAAAGACAGCACAGGCAGAGATGGTGAACCACAGTGTAGTCGAAACTCTCATAGTAACTGGCTGCTGTAAATACACTGCTCTGGTGCAGAAGGGTGCATAGGCTGACGGACCAAAACGTTTTTAGTCACGGTCACAACAAACCTCCCCCCCCCCCCCTCACCTTTTCATACCATTTTTTTTTTCCGCCCATGCAAAATCTTTCTTGTAAAAAAAAAATCACAGTCGCTAAGCGCAAGTCCTAAAAAGGCCCACAATGCCAAGCGGCCAGTGACAAACAGCACTCGCTAAATGGGTGCCTAAAAAAGCCATGGTTGACTGGAACACCAAGACGTTCTTGGTGTGTGTCTCTCTCTGCGTGTGTGTCTACCTATGTTGTTGCCGTGTCTGCGTTTTATCTTTGTGTGTGTCTCTCTCTGCATGTTGTCTGCCTATGTTGTGTCTCCTTGGTGTGTGTCACGCTCGGTGTGTCTTTGTGTGTGTCTTTCTCTGTGTTGTTTCCGTGTCTGTGTCTCCTTGGTGTGTGTCACACTCGGTGTGTCTTTGTGTGTGTCTTTTTCTGCTTGTGTTGTTTCCGTGGCTGTATTTTATCATTCATTCTTACCTGATGATGGTAGCTTGTATTGCAACCGAAACGTCGTATTCTATTATTTGGTTTTATTTTCTTTACCGAAGGAACTAAAGAGTAATTCCTGCAGTCACGAAAGCTCCCAACTCTGTTGTCGTTGTTGTCGCATTGCTTTGTTCGTGTTTCATTTTTGCTGGAGTAGTAACCAGGTTGCGATGGTGTCACCAGGTCCCCGTTAAAATGTATCACTTATTGCCCAGTGGGTTTTACCTGCGCCACGAAAATGTAACCTCACCTAATGAACAACCTATTCTTAGCCGTGACCGGGTATTGAACTCAGGCCTCTGCGTTACTGGCCCGTTAACCAGGTGCTCGTCAACTAAGGTGGTAAGTGGAGGCTAGTCAGCGGGTATCATATATTAACACATTCCTGCGGAGGGAGCTGGTAGGAACGTTGGGTTGCTCGGTCAATGGCCAGGGTCAACGGCGGCGTGGTGTATTCCGCAAATATGCCCGACTGTGAGGGCGGGCACAAGCCGGCATGAGTAGGTTAAACGTTGAGTTTTGTAAGGGCACCACGGGGTGACCAGCCCCTCCCCACCCAGCCCCACCCCTCCCAACGACAGCTTGAGAGGTGTTTAACTTGATTTGAAATTTTCGTGACTGCAGGAATCCATACTCGTTGGGTCTTTCGGTAAAGTCACGTAGGTAGAAAAAGTAAATAATAGATCACGACGTTTCGGACGGACGCTTGTGTTGCGTCCGAAACGTCGTGATCTATCATTTTTCTTCTACCGATGTGACTTTACCGAAAGACACAAAGAGTATAAGTGTTTAACTCTGTGTGTGTGTGTGCTGGGTCTCGTAACTGTATAGCTGAGGGGGGGGGGGGGGTTATCTCTCTGTGTGCATGTGCCGGTTCTCATGGCAGATGTCGAGAATAACTCTCCGGAGGAAAAGAAGCCGTATTTCAAGTGCGGTCTCCCAGAACCGTGCCCCGACAAGCACCTGCCCTTCCGAGTGCTCACCGGCGCAGCCAACATCGTCGGACCAAAGATCTGCCTGGACGATCAAATGTGAGGGGGTTGGCCGCGTGGCTCGGAGGGCCCCTCGCACCATGTCAGAGAGCGCGCACGTGTCACTCGTCACGTGTCACTCGTCACGTGTCACTCGTCACGTGTCACTCGTCACTCATCACTTGTCACTCATCACTTGTCACTCGTCACTCGTCACGTGTCACTCGTCACTCATCACGCGTCACTCGTCACTCGTCACGTGTCACTCATCACGTGTCACTCGTCACTCGTCACGTGTCACTCGTCACGTGTCACTCGTCACGTGTCACTCGTCACGTGTCACTCGTCACGTGTCCCTCGTCACGTGTCACTCGTCACGTGTCACTCGTCACATGTCACGTGTCACTCGTCACATGTCCCTCGTCACATGTCACTCGTCACGTGTCACTCGTCACATGTCACGTGTCACTCGTCACGTGTCACTCGTCACATGTCACTCGTCACATGTCACTCGTCACATGTCACGTGTCACTCATCACGTGTCACGTGTCACTCGTCACATGTCACGTGTCACTCATCACGTGTCACGTGTCACTCGTCACATGTCACTTGTCACTCGTCACGTGTCACACGCCGCACCACCCACACAACCCTCCTCCTCCCCTTCCTCCTGTCCACTCTGCAGACCTCACCGCACCAAAAGCCACCATTCATTAGCACGCTTCAGTTACCGTATTGTGCTGAAGCACTTTGGGACCTGCTTGAGTGTCCGAAGATTCACTCCTGCGCTGGTTTTTTAAACGTTAATGTTTGGGGTGAAGTTCTCGCCAAGCCATCGCCATTTCTCTCAGTCTCACGATGCAACAATCCATCAATGCATGGATGTATGTTGAACTTCTTTCGCACCGCACATAGCCCACCGTGCTAATCAGAGGTGTGGGGGAAGAACAACAAACTAAACACGAAAATAAATTCTAAAGAAATTATTTTTCAATCTAGATTTAGCTCGAGTGGCTTCCTAAGGAAAAGCGTTCCAGACGGCCGCAGAAATGCACGAGCAAATCTCATGGCTCCACCATCGCTCCACCATTTCCCACTGAGGTTGTCCTCTCACGGCTGTCTTGCTCCCTTATCGTGTCTGATGTTCAACTTCCACTTTCAATTTGTTCAATTGACGAACTTCCCAAACTGTTGCCATTTGTCCCGGCCTTGCGTTTAGCTCCCGTGCATGAGCTGATTTCATCTCTCTGTCTCCGTGGTGGATATCATTTTGGGTGCCATGGTGGCAAGATGTTAACTACCTCGCCTGGTATACAGGATGTCGTAGGTTCGATCCGGACCCTGAGGCTTGTATATTTGGAGTGTGCATGTTCTCCCCGTGGTCGAGTGGACTTTTCTCCGGGTCCCCCGGATTTTCCCTTCACGTTTAGAAACATGCATTTCTGAAAAATAGTTATATCGCTGAGTGGGCCTTATCGGCAACCTGCAACTCATCGGTGGTGCTGAAGCGGTAATAACTTGGCATTTTTGTTCACCCGTGTCGGGTGGGGGGAGGGTGTACGACACAAAATTTGATAAGAAATCACTTATAAATCATATTGGTCGCGAAAGCCCACGTGTTGAATTTGTTTTACATTTACATGGGAAGCAGAGTACCCGGGGATGACACGGGCGGTGGGGGGGGTGTAACGCTCAAAGGTTTGCAAAGACTGCCTCACGGATCCACTTGCTGTACTGCCCTCTGCCGGCCAACTTACTTCCCAGCGGGTGTGCTTCACAAATCTGTGCATGATCCACCAACCTTGCCTCCAATGCCTTGGACGGCAGGCCTGCATATCCACCGCACCAGGCTAACTAAATCAACGTGCAAATGAAAAATGGGCAAAGAAGCGTGGGGAGACGGGAATGCGCACGCTCAGACTGAACGATGAGCAACTGAAAAAGAGGAAAACACGGAGGAGGGAACAAACGCAGGTGAAAGAGGAGACATCATTCTGACTTTTAAGAAAAGCTCGCTCGGGGCAGGTCACGTAGCGAGAAGGGATGCTGGCCGATGGTCGAGGACAACGACGGTGCCGTAGGACGACGAGGAATGGAACGCGCCCGAGAGTACCGCCATGCCGGAGATGGAGCGATGAAATCAGCTCCTGTACGTGTACTAGATCAGGGGGTCGGCAGACGCGCGGCTCTATGAAGGAACTGCTTCGTGCATCGCTACGTGCATTGCGGCTCTTGAAATATCGAGTTTGTTACGGAACTCGAAAAAAAATGGCTCTTCGTGTTATTTTGGTTGCCCCAGCCCTGCACTAGATGGATTGTTGTTGTATCGTGGAGGGATCTTGGATTGGGGACAGTGCCGGATTATCCGAGTAGCAAAAGTAGCATATGCTACGGGCCCCGCACTTTCAAGGGCCCATCGTTAAATTATTTCAAGCTATCAATTCCGGTTCAGTGATTCTGCACTTGCTCTATTACTATAGTACTATACTGCTTTCAACTTTTACGAACGACTGGGTGTTTAAGGTTAGCGATTTGCCGTATTATCTGGCTGTATAGCAAATGAAAAAATACAATTACTTTACTGTGCAAGTAAAAAAGAAATGTAAATGTATATTAATGTTTTTTTTTTATTTAGGGCCCCTTTATAACATATGCTCCAGGCCCCGCACTAGCTTAATCCGGCTCTGGGGACAGATTGGGGAGGCCTTCATCCATTCGTGGATTGATCACGGCTGATGAGTAATAGTCTAATGGACTGGCCGGTTACTGCAATAAATCGTTGCTCTACTGCTGTTGCTGATTGCCGTTTGCTACTGAATGCCGTCGCAGAATAATGAGCAGCGCCAGGAACAACGTGGGACGGGGATTCAACATCGTCAGTGTGGACGGTGAGTTTACTTCCATGTTGTCGTCTGTCTTGGTATATCAATGTGCGAACCGGTCCCGGGCCTCCCCGAGGTCGACTCGGCCTCAAACGAGCGCCCGGTGCGGTGTGTAAACATCGCCACCGAGGGAGATAGAGGCGGCCGGGCGTGGTGCTGGACAGCCACCCCCTCGTGCGCCGTGCCGGCCTTCGTAGGTGCTTGCTAACAGCACTTGCCCCAACAGTCTGTTAAGTCTTTGTATTTGGGTGGAACGTTCCTAGCGGTTAGCACACGCAGTTCTTGGCAACCACGATGGTAGCAGCTGGGAGAAGCTCCACGTGAATTCTCATGGACATTTTGAGAATAATTATCAGAATAAAAAAAAATTGGTTTTGCCTTTTAATAATTTGTACACGAGTGGGTTCAAGGAACGAAGGTGGCAGATTCTCAGCTTAAATTGATCACAGATTAATCTATTAAGTCAGTCGGTCGACTAAAACGACTTTGTTGTCGCCGATTACTCGGCTTCCTTTAAAAACAGTGGCAGTTGACGCATCCTGCCTTCCGAAGGCAGGAAACCCCCTACAAGCCACGCCCCACAGTGACGCGGATAATTAGCATGCCATTGACATCACCAAAAGCCCCCCTCCTCTCATCCACAGGTGATGGGCAGGGTGAAGCTTTTTTTTTATCTTTTCCACAACCACGTTTGTTACTTGATGAGCTGAGCAATCGAAGCGATAATCGGAAAGAGTAATCGGTTACTTGTGTAATTGACGAGCCCGGGTCTTGCTGTGTGTGTGTGCATTCTCCTCCGATTCGTGTTGATTCTCAGGAGCGAATGGAAATGTTTTGGAAGTTCACACATCGGATGTGTACAATGGAGGTAAGAGAGTTCCCTTGGATGTCTCCTCTTCTTTACTCCTCTGCCCAACTCAAACTCCAACGCGAGCACTGTGTAGGTTTTCGCGGTTGTGCCCGACAGTCCTCGTGGGGAGTGGTGGCGCAGCGGTTAGCGCGCTGCGCCACGAACCCAGCGACGTGGGTTCGATTTCCCGCTCACGGCCAACACCGGTGACTGATTGTCTGAACCGGTCCTGGGCCTCCCCTAGCTCGACTCAGCCTAAAATGAGTAGCTGGTGCGATGTGTAAACATCGTCACTGGGGAGACAAAGGCGGCCGGGTGTGGTGGTGACTACCCGCCCCCTTGTGCGCTGTGCCGGCCTTCATAGGTGCTACTCGCTAACAGCACTTGCCCCAACAGTCTGTTACAGGCTATATGGGAGGTCTTTGTTTGTGGTACGGCCCTCCATTGCGTTTGTCTCGTCACCGCGTGCTGTTTGGCGCGATGACCGACGTTTCCCTCCACGTGCTGGGAGCTTCTTCAGGAGCAATTAGATCACGACGTTTTGCTCGAGACTACATCGAGCATCATCAGGACAAGATCCAGGACGTCACATTTAACAGATCCAGGACGCTGAGACTGTTGGGCAGATCATACGGTGGCCCATCCCATGCAATGCTTTATTCCTTATACAAATGGATGTTTTTTTTTTTCCTAGAAATCGATAAACTCATCGCGTTCCTGAAGACCATAAAGGACGGCTCGATCGTAATCATCGCCTCGTTCGACGACGCATCCACGCAGTGAGTCTCGCTGCGTTTCATCGCAGCAACAGCAGCAGCAGCGCTAAACTGCTTCACGTCACTGCGCCTCTTTTTCATCGGATGCAGATGTTTTTCCGTTCGTTCCTCATCGCGTGCGCCGCACGCAGTCAGTCCTCGTTGAACGCGGTAGATGCCTTCCTGCAAAAGTGCCGCGTTAAGTGAAAACACGCGTTAAGGCGAAAACACCTTCACCATAAGCAATGTAATGATAAAGTGTTCGGTGCGATACGGTGTACGCGCGCGCACAGTGAGATGGCGGGACAAGTAACTTGGGGTAAGCCGCCACGTTGCCGTATCATTCGGCGTACCGTGTCGCACCGCTCAGCCGCTGCAGCCCAAGAGAGTGGGTGGCGTCGTGCGCAATGTGTTCCCTCCTCGTGTAAGAACCGTGTGGATAGCAAAAAACGCGTCAGCGGTGGACTTGCCGCACACGGATACACTTGTATGGGAGTGTATGTTGCGTTGCATTGTCGGCAGAGGGCAGTGCGGACGACGATCCATTGTTGGACCCCCCCCCCCCCCAACGACTTTGCTTGCACATTGAAAATGTTGCCACCTGTGACTCACACGGCGTGGGCAGGCCTCGTGGTCAGAATGTGACCGCGACGTAGAAGTATGTAACCCACAGTTCGTAACCGCAGCGCGACGTCCGCTGCCTCCGTCGGAAACGCCGTGGCACAGGAACAGGAACATGTGTGGGGTTCTGAGCAGTGGTGGGTACGAAGTGGTATTGGGTTATGGTGGGTACTGGTTACAATGGTATCGGTATGATGGTGCTGGGTATGGTGGCACTGGGTATGGTGGTATTGGGTATGGTGGTACCTGGTATTGTGGTACCAGTATGGTGGTTCCCTTCACATGCCAGCACGCCTCGATCACCGTGTGCATCTACGAAGACGGCGTCGTGTGCTCGCGACATCAGGCGGTGACGGGCACGACCATTGACTGATTGACCGGCTCGCTGTGCCGCCGCTTAACCGACTTCGGCACAAAACATCCCAACGCTGGAAATTACCTGCAAGGAAATCGCTCGATTGAGATCGCACGTGGCTGGCAACAAACAACATCCGTCGCCCTCGACCGCAAAAAGATGACACAGCTTGCTGAAACGGAGTCTCGCGACTCCGTGATGCTTTCCTGGGAGGCACGCTTAATCATCTCTTTGTTTTACTTGTCCCCTCTGCAGCTTGAACGACGAGGCCCGGGGTCTGCTCGCGGACCTCGGAAGCAAGTTCATCAAGGACCTGGGCATGCGCGACAACTGGGTGTTTATTGGAGGCAAGGGGCTGAACCTCAAAACGTCCTACGAACGGGTAAGGGTTGACCCCTGTCGACGCGCAATTACCGGTGAAACACCGCACGACTCGCATTGTAAATGTTGTGGGTTTACTCTCCAACACACAACCGGTGTGCTGAACTAGTAACGAATTGGAATGTTTTGTTTATGTGAATAAACCTTACTAATTGGCTGTGTCCGGTGGTGGTGGGTTTATCGACACATTTATATCATGGGACCTCTTTTGCCGGTATTAAAGTATAAAACAACAGGAGGTGTTAACATGTTCAAACACCAGATAAAAACCTTTTGCAAGGCATCAAGTCTGCATTAACCACATGTCCTTGTGGTGAACATGCAAACAAACATGCTCTGAAAATTTCTGCATTTTCTTTGAAACTGATTGGCCTATACCAGACACTATTGATGTTCTCTGGTCCTGAGACTGGTGAGACCAGAACACATTTATATTCACGCGATCGAACTAAAAAAACCTCCATTATGGATCATATTTGTCTCGAAAGCCCACTATGTGTTAATCTGCACACGCTCTCCCAAGTCGATGGTCGTTCGTGGCTCCAGATTGAGTGGGCAACCGTGCAGGTGAAATTATTGAGAAATTTGAACGCACTGGCAGTAGCTTTTCTTACATAGACCTACAATAGTGATATTTGAAGCCTCACTTGTCGACTAACAGAGGCACACTCACAACTCACTCACGGCTCTGCAAACTGTTCATCTGCAAAGATAAAAATTATGAAGCACGAAAAATATGTTCATATGAAGGGGGGGCCTTTAGCGTGCAGTCATTGGTATGGCTTCCAAATGTTTGCACGGCTCAACCAGGACACATTGGGAGCTTGCAAGCCCCCCTCCCTCTGTTGGCCCTGCCCACTTTCACACAGCCACTCCCACTCAACCACTATCCCCGCCCACTACTCAGAATGCCCCGCCCACTACTCTACTGTAAATGAGCTTCATAGCTCATCGGATTCCCCCAGTCTAAATAAAGACTCGGATTGTGATTCCACTCAGACGGCCTTTGCTCGCATCACGAGTCGAGCGTGAGGCCACAACATCTAAAACCAGCAACAAAATCCCACATTTCACAACGCCTTCATGGCAGACACAGTGACAGCCTTTCTGAAACCACCTGGACTACCCCAGCCAAACCGGAGTGTTTGAGTTGTTGGTTCATTAGTGACCTGGCTGAGACCATTAGCTCACGACTCTTGATGTCCGTCAGGACGTGTCTGGCGGATTGGCGAACTCTGCATTGCAAGACGTTGCTATGACATCATAGGGAATGACATCACTTATAATTTCGGTTCGATATGAAACAAATTTTTGGATCCTCTGTTGGTTCGTATCTAGGTCCAATTTTCGGTCTTTTCTGATTAAATCAGAAAATTGTGAACAGATCCCCTGCACGTGATGTAGGAGGAGGCTGTCACATGGCTCTGTGGCTACGTGTTCTGACGTCCACTCGCACGTATATGACATTGACAAACGTATTTTAGTTCTCGCATATCTGGCGCTCTGAACGATGTGACAGTCACGTGCAAAAGCATTCGCGAAAGGAAAGAAAGCAACCTCTTGACGTCAAGGAGAAGGGCGATGACCATTAGTGACCGACAGAGGGCGACATTGGCTTGAGCGAGTGCGGTTGTGTGGATTGCAAACGAAGCCACGCAAACATTCACCGCCCCAACATTCGATTAATTCTCTCTCACTATTCGGGGTCGCGATTGGGTGCAAGAATAAAACATTTTCCTCCACCCTCGTTTTGACTCTCTCGTTTGTATTGGATATCATTTGCGTGGTTTTGGTTTCCACCATGAGCCTTAATGCAACATGAGCTTACCGTTTGGATTTAATTTGCATACATCGTAACTGTGCATCCATAAGCGCACGATTTGATGTCACAGCAATAAGGATAAAAACAATGTACAGTATCGACGAATCGACGCATCGCCATGCCTATTTGGGCAGTGTCTCTGCTATGAAGTAGGGCCATTACCTGAAACGTCGCCTATATATTGTTTTCTCTTTAGGACAGTGTTGTTGATGCATGTGTTTAGTTGTGGGTCACTACCTGTGCAGTATAAACAAAGTTTATTGTAGTTCGTGAGATCGGTACAGGGACTCCTCTCCTGACGAACGAGTTAGGTTCCAGAGGTCTGTTCGTAAGTCGATTTATTCGCAAGTCTAAATTTACTCCTGTCGATTACAAACACGTTGTACGGCATGTACACGAAACACGGGGAATGGCTTTAAAAGATGTAGACGCCACTGCATCTTCACGTTCTACAGATGTAGATGCCACCACTGGCATCGATTGCGCCGCAGTTTAACTTGCGACTCTCGGTCCAAACAGGCAACTGGACATACGGACAGGTTTGTGCGTAGCTCTAAAAGTTCGTAAGTCGAATGTTCGTAAGTAGAGAGGAGTCCCTGTATGCATGTGGCCACCATTTCCATGTAATATCCCGCTGTAGTTGAAATTTCGATCATCAGGCGGTGCTCAGAGTAAGAGTGACAGGATAAATGTACGGCCCCGAAATGTCTTTCTCGAGCCACTGCTGGCAGAAGTGCCTCCACTCGAGGGAGCTCTCGAGGGCAATTGGTCTACTCTTCCACGCTGGCCAGTTGTGTTGGAAGAGGCGATGGGAGTACCCACGCTTCATCCCACTGCACACACCCTTCTGATGGCCATCCCACTGTGGTGTAACACAGTTTATACCACTCGGTTGACAGAAGCAGCCGGGGATATTTTTATTTTTTACTTGCACATTGCTTCAACTGCCGCACCGGGAGATGGAATCGAACTGGCGACATCTGCATTGCAAGGCGTTGCCGTGACATCATGGAAGTGACGTCCCTTGCTGTGATGTCAAAATTTCGGGGTCGATCTTGAAACAATGTTATTGGATCCTCTGCGAGGTCGTATCTCCAGGGCCAATGTTCGGTCTTTTCTGAATAACCAGATGAGTCTGTTCACCGTTGTTGTTGTTGTCTTGTCACCCTGGCAGCACATCAAGAGCAACAAAGATACAAACAAGTACGAGGGCTGGCCTGAGCTGCTAGAACTTGAAGGCTGCATCCCTCTGAAGTTGGATTAAGGCTCGGCCACGTGCCTGTGCGGGAATCGACGGCAAATGTTGGAAAGCACATCCGTATTTTCAAACTCCTCTGAAGAAACATGTATATGCAGAACTCGAAAATGTATTGCTTCAATATTGATGTATTCTAAAAATGACTTGATGCAACCCAGATTACCCCTTCAAATAAAGGCAATGCATGTTTCTCAACGGCCCTTTATTTCGTTTCCTAGTTAAAGAGTACAACTACATATATGTAAGTACAACTTTTTTTTTAATTAGGCCATTGGCCTCTATTGGCTTTCCAGACCAACAGCGTTTGCTAGCAAACTCTGAAATGGTTTCGACCTTCTGGGCATCATCAGTAGGGCCGGGCCTATTTCAAGCGAAATTTTCAGCGTTGCTTTTGCATGCTGTCCACTTTTGGAGCTTCGGGAGTGTCAATTTTCGTTGATGGGTTTCCCAATGAAACGCGTTATATGCTTGGCATGGCAAATCCCTCCCCCCCCCCCCCATTATTCAGCAATAAGGCTTGTTAAATAAATGCTGCGGAGTTGGAAGATTCCACAGGGAAGAGGCCCTGTTCAATATTAAACACAATATTGTATACAAAGTTGATTGAAGTTCTGCTTCTTAAAAAAAAATATTTACCAGATAAGGCCCCCACTGAGCTATTTAGCTCTTTTACAGAAGTGACTTGTCCACAAATGATAGCTCAACGAAGTGGCTTATCGTGTGGAAATTTCTATCAGCCAAATACTCTCAAACGTATGTTTCTGATTGTGGAAGGAAAAACCTGAGGACCCCTAGATAAATGTACGCGACCACGGGGAGAACATGAAAACTCCAAATATACAGGCGTCAGGGTCGGAATTCAACCACCCATCCCCTCCTGCATGCCAGGCGAGGTAGTTAACATCTCGTCACAATGGCGCCCCCATATGCTTAAACATATGCTTATACCCATAATGTTTCACAACAAGGCATGAGTTTGTATATAAAACATGTGCACTCCAAAAAACACGTTTTAAGTGAGAAAAATAAGCGTGAGTTTTTTTCATTTCAAAGTTAGGTAAATTATTCCACTTAGAAAAATAAATGATTATCCTTTTCCATTTTTTCTTTAAATAATAGTGTAAATACGTATGATGGTGTTCAATGGGATGTAATTTTTTAAGGAATTCATTTTTAATCCATATGCTTACATTTTCGCACACCTTTAAATAATAAATCAAATGAAATAGTGCTTATCTTAAAGAAACCTATCAATTTGAATACCAGTGGCGCATATTCATCCGCTCAGTACAGTATGGAATACTGATCCAGGAATTGTGTTAGCACTCCACCTCACCTTATTTTATCCTCAGAGAGTACCGTAATATATAATAATATATTCTTTATGGGTAGGCATACCCTTGTATTCTAGTGGTAGTGCCTTACACCTGCTCTATATCAATCCCTAGCAGTGTTCCGGAAAGTATCGAGCAAGAAATTAAGCCCTGTTTACACTCTTGCTACTGCTGGAAAAGTATTTTAGATCAATACATACAGTACTTTTTGTCGGGGTGGGTTTGTATGTTTACATTAGAATTTGACCCTTCTGAAATGTTACACGATTGCGTTTATGAACGAAAAGTGTAAAAGTAAGATTAACAAAAATTGTCCAAACACAACTCTGTCCTGTATATCTTGTTGGTTTACAAAGTTAAGAAAAGTCCGGCCGCAAAAGTCAGATTTGTTGTGTCCCGTAAATATTAAGGGTTGTAAACTTGTACGGTTTCTAAAGACGATTTATGGTGACAGGTGAAGGTATATGTATGTCTATTGAATACGTGTCTTAATATTAAACATTTCTGTTCAGGACATGTGAATTTGAGCGTTGATTTTAGACTGCCGAAATCATGGGTCATAATAATGATTTAGCACATCTGTTATTCGAGACAATCTTAAAGCACAAGAATATCACTCGGGCTCTGTGTTTTTCAGAAAATTATCGTCTCCCAGTAGTGAGCGATGTTCATATTAGATTCTACCCAATTAAGCAATTTGCGAGCAATTATTCAAATATGCAATTATTTCAATTGCGACGCTGGGATGTTGAACCTCTTTCGCACCTTACGACATGACATTGTCAACGTCCACTTTGAATCGGGTGGCATATAATTACGGATAATTATCCACAGCATTAACCAGGACGGCCGTGCGTTTCGAACCATGAACCTTTGCAACAAGCCGCGAATGCGCGTCCGGGTGACCGTGTCGTAGATAACAATCACCTATCGATGACATCGCATCGACAATTATCCCCCATTGCTGCCGATGGAGGCGTAGGCTCGCTTTCGCCGAAAACCAAATTCAAAGGAACTTTTTCTGAGAACTTAATTCAAAGCGAACATTCATAACCACAGGAACTCTAGTCGGAGGGGGCGTCGAGATGATAAACACAGAGGGGTTGGTGGCAGCTCTCTCGCAAAAACACTGTCACGTGCACACGTACACGCACGCTCATCTCAATACGCGTTCCCCCTTGTGTACCCCTCGTGTATCCCCTAGTGTGCCCCCCCCCCCCCCATGAAGAGCACGTGGGAGAGGGTAGAGAGCCTGTTCCCCCACATTCCCTTTGCTTTCATCACGAGTTAGCTTTCGAATTGGCCTCGTGTTCAACCTCGATGGCTGAATTCCAAATGTGTTGCACGCACACTAAAGGGAGTGGTCATGAGCCCCCGGTGTCCCTGAGTTGGCGTCTCCTTTGAAACGAAACGTACTGAAAGTGTGAGCATTTTTGAGAAAGATGTTCTCTCTCTCTCGATAAACTTTCCCGAGTTGTATGTGAGCAAGCGTTTGCACGTTCGTTTCAGAGGAGCATTGCAGTTAAAACCGTAATGCTGTCCTTCATATGTTCCCGATAAATTACGGTTAAAGATTGCACAATAGCATAGTATTCGTGAATTTTCCTTGAAGATACAATCGGAGAAACATTTTGACTTACGTAATGTAGGGTAAAAATTGGAGGGCGAATGATTTAAAGGCCCAAAGCCTTACACAGATTGCTGCGTATAACAACAAATCTGTGTGTGTGTGTTAATTACGTTGCATGCCTTCGACTTCATCCTCTCCCCATCGCACCAAATCCATTATTATACAGGTAGGAACAATGTTCCACACTGCCCACCAGGGATGTATTGTCTGTCTGTCGTGCATAAATAAATATATAATACACACAGCTCTTTGATTGGTGGAGACCTTACAAACAGCTCTTTGATTGGTGGAGACCTACTGCCGGGTACGGAGAGGGGAGGTGCCTAAGGGAGGAGGGTCAGGGGAGGGGCCTAATGAAGGGGGGAGTCATGAAAGGGGCCTGAGGGGGGGGGGTTCAGAGGAGGGGCCTAAGGGAGGGGGGGGCAGGGGAGGGGCCTAAGGATATGGGGGGTTGGTCAGGGGAGGGGCCTAAGGGAGGGAGGTAATGGGAGGGGCCTAAGCAAGGGGGAGGGGCCGATAGTTAAGGGGGCTGGTTACCTGGCTGGCTGCCTGGCTACCTAAAGTCAAGTTATCTTTTATACAGGTAGGAACAACAGGTTCCACACTGCCCACCAGGGATTATTTGTCTGTCTGTCGTGCACGAATGCGCTGTCCAACCAAGTTCCTACCTGCCCACTCCGAAGGAACGTGTTCAACAACGGCGTAATGGTGCAGCTCTAAAATTGCTTACTCACGCCACTGCTGCTGGAACGGCCTCCACTGACAGTCCTAGAAATCGCCTCTGGGAGGGTTCTTTGTAGCAGACGTCTTGGAAGAGGTGGGAGTAAACCCACACTTTCATAGGGGCCGTCCATAAATGACGTCACGCGATTTTGTACGATTTTTAGCCCCCCCCCCAGCTTCGTCACACGGCGTCACAAAAGTCAGACCCCCCCTCAAATATGACGTCAC
>CM025655.2:5633552-5676222 GCA_014621495.2 Entosphenus tridentatus
CTTCGTATCGTACCCCCGCGTGTGTGAAAGGGAGTTAATGTTTAACACTTACATTCCCTCATGTTTTTAAATAGAAACATTTAAATTTTAAGCTTTTACATTAAAATACACTCCCTACCTCCCCGTCGTCGGCGGGTCTCCAGCCTAGAGCCAGGCCTGGCAATTTCTCCCCCGCTAGGGGTGTATTGGGCGGGGCTACGCGGGGCTGGGCGGGGCTACCGCGGCACGGGTAGTAACAATCTGCATATCGTGCAGATTGTTACTACTCACTATGTCTGCTCCAAGCTGCACTCACGTAGGTACATACTTTGAAATACTAGTATTTTTTCCACAACGGTTACTACTACTTTATTGTTTCCTATCTTCCACTACGTCTACGTTTCCGTTCACTTATTGGCGCCCATTTTTTGCCATTTCATTTTATTATAGCCATTCATTTGTTTGTTCCTACCAGCCCACCCCACAGGGACCTGGTATGCATAGTGGTCACCTATTCGAGGCACTTCCCAGCTAAGCTTCCGGATCGAACGAGTCAGATCGGGGTCATATTGGCACGTTATAATATTATTACATAACGTAATAATGTCCCATCTTTGATCCGTTTCAGTCGTAAGAATGATCGACTGTTGCCTTAGCCCGTCTGCTCGCAACCTCTGGTGCAGGATTATCCCTTGGAAGTCCAAGCCGGTTGTGGGACCGTCGTCTAGGTCGACTCAGCCGTGAATTTAGTACGCAACCATAGCACGCGTGTTATTTTTGTGAACGCCACGTTGCCGACAGCCAGCAACTCACTCTGGACCAAGGCCCTCCCCTAAGCCATCGCCATCCCTCCATGGTCTCACTGTCGATGGTGCAACAATTAAGCTCCACACTGGCTGAGTTTTCATCGCTCCATCTCCGTGGTTTTACGTTCCTTTGGGCGTTGCCTACTTCTTGATGCCATTCTGTTATAAACTATCACAAACATTTGAAACTTTTTTTTACTTTACCCAGGTAAGGCTCGCTGAGCTAATATAGCTATTATTTTTTCAGAAGCGACCTGGCCACAAATGATAGCCAAAATAAGTGGCTTGCCACGTGGAAATTGACAGCAGCCAAAACCCCTAAACGCATGTTTGAGTCTAAATGTGTAGGGGAAACCAGGAGGGTGCGGATAAAAATCAACGCGACCACGGTGAGAACATGCAAACTCCAAATACACAGGTGGTCAGGGTTGGGATCGAACCCATGACTTCCTGTATACCAGGCGAGGTAGTTACCATCTCCTAGCCACAGTGGCACCCCAGGTAACTTTTGACCATTGACCATCATCCCCTTCTGGCGATGGTGCCTTGCCCAAGGCTACACTTTGTCTACTTCAATAAATTGTAAAGCCGCTATATCTGTTATTTGTTCTCTGTCTTTGTGTTTCTCAGTAATGTGCAGCATGCGCATTGCTTTGTTGTGTACTTTTCAGTTTCTGTTCCATTTTGTTGGGTCAGCATATTGTCTGGCGACTATTGTTGACCTCATATGTACTGATGTAACACTATCCTCAGAGACGTCCCTTATGTTATTTTGTATTATTGATTACACATTTACAAAAGCACTCCTTCCTGCCTGATCATTTTGATCTCCTGTCAAATCTTTGATGATGATTTGCTCCTAGATGTACACATCAGTACTAGGTTGTCTTCGGCAAAGTCAATAAGCATTCTCTTTTCTTGAGTTGCTCTGTGACTTATTTTTTTTTCTCACGTTTCTCATTAACCCAGCTTTCAGCCTTACATTGTTAAGTTGTTGACTCATTTCCTATAATTCGTTACCATTTGTTACTCGCCTTTTTGCCCGTCCAAGGACGGGTGTATTGCAGTAAATGTTAAACTTGCAAGCGAAAAGCAGACCGCGACGTGATATATGCATTGCATCAATGCGTGTGCAGTTGGTAAGGGCGCGGTGACACAGACTTATTTCATTTTAAGGTTATAATCCCTTGTTCATCACGACGTCCTTTTTATTATTACACGCTTTGCTATTAACTCTCACTCAGTCTGTTGTTGTATCCTCAAATCTTGTAACTCAATTTTAACCCACTTCCCAATGTGGTATCGACTGCAAACTTGGTATACTTATGTCATACTGATGACAATACTATCATTAAAAATATAAACATTTTTTAAATGTTATATTTAGGCTTGGATGTAATTGTCCACGCTCAACTCACGTTGGCTTTAATTGGCCACGGTCCCTTACGTTGTGGCAAGCTTCGGGGCCACTTCATGGAGTCGTGGAGTTTTTCCATTACTAGTACGGTACATTTCATAAAAGCGTGTTTTTTAAAAGTTATTTTATATATGACTTATTACTTCGATATCTCAACAGCGTTACGGAGATCGCGTGACGTGACGGTTCTGCCTTTGTAGTGAGGGTTGTAAGTTGACGCCGAGGAGGGGGGAGGAGGCACCTCGCCCCCCCCCCCCATGTGGAGTGACGTCACCTGCTAATTAATATTAATGAGGGGGGCTGGTCTACGTTGAGTGACGTCATGAGCGTTGCACACAGACATTCTTGGCCCATTATAATCGGTAATAATAATGGGGGGGGGGGGTCCATTTGACGTTACCTGCTCATGATTATTAATGAGGGGGGAGGGTGCTCCATGTGGAGTGACGTCACCTGCTAATTAATATTAATGAGGGGGGGCTGGTCGATGTAGAGTGACGTCACGAGCGTTAAGGACAGACATTCCTGGGTGATTATAGTAGGAAAATAGAAATGTGTGAATCTGGATGACTACATCAGTCTTCACCAACTCGAATGCCTGTTTATAGGTGACTAACGCCGGTTGTAATTGCAGCTAGTCCTCTAATTACGATGGAGATGCGTTACGACGACCCCAGGAGTCTTAAAGAATGGTGATAATTTAGCAAAACAGAGCAATTTACAGTACCATACTGTATAAACTACATACTGTATGTATTTATTTATTACAATACTGTATTGCACAGTAAAATGTAAAGTAAAAAACACAAGGTAAATTGTTAGCCTACCTATATGAACTGCAATTTAATAGAAAGTTTTTTTCAGGAAACAATCCTATCTGCTATAAAAACTTTGAACATGCATTGAACGTATCGTATCGTGGTAACCTTAAAATGAAATCGCTAAAGCTACGTATCATACATGCATTGAACGTATCGTAACGTATCATATTGTCCTGTACTCACCAAGATTGTCCGTCGTCTGCAAATTTGAACGATGTTCGGTTGTTGATGGCAATTTTGTCGTATCGCTATTGTAAGATCGAAATATCGTAAGTCAGAAACATCGTAACTCGGGGACTACCTGTATATACAAATATACAGATGATTAATTTGTCTCTTCGAGAATCGGATTGGTAGTACAGTGTGTATATGGTCATTGGTAGAAAAAGTGTTTTTGCAAATCCAGCTTACATTTGTGTGGATGGTTGAATTCTAAATTGTTCATTATTTGGTTCTCTGACCATCGTTAAGAATTTAGATTTTTTTTTGTGATAGACTAATGTGTCTGCAATTGTTCACATCAGTTTGGTCCGCCCTCTTTGAAACGAATAATGCTAATTTGATCACTTCCCGATTTGAAACGTACATTTTTTTATGTTTGTCTATGTCAGCTCAAGCTTCCCCGAAATCACATGGCTTTTATGTGGCTACTCCCGCCCCCTTTATTTACCCCTCGACCTTTCCCCTATAAAAATAAACACACAAAGCCTTTCCTCTATTTAAAGCTTTCGTGACTACAGGGATTCATCTTCTTGGTTCTTTTGGTAAAGTCTTCATGAGGACGGCTGCTTATGTTGTGGCCGAAACGTCGTGAGAATTTTATTTTATGATGTTTAATATTTTTTATTTAATTATTTCCCTTCTACGTGACTTTACCGAAAGAACCAAGAAGATGAATCCCTGCAGTCACGAAAGCTTTCAATCGAAATGTTACATCATTCTTCTATTCCAAGACTCGAGTACAAGCCTGTAATGCTAGTCCTTACCAGAATCGAGCCATTGCTATTCATTTTGTATTGACACATTTGGAATTTCAAGAGCGCAAAAATGCAACTTAAAAAAGCCGTCTTAACCGCTTCCATATCCATAGTGCACACCATAGCCTTATTGTGTGCGAATGTCAACACGGAAATATTTTGAAGCTAAACTTGCAAAAGAGGAACACATGTTTGTAAAGAGTTGATGCTCTTTAAGTTCACTGATAAAAAGAGTTCATGCAAAATGAAAACTATCTTTAGTTGATAAACAATATCTGGCCTTAAATTATATGATTAACTTTATTTGGCCAGCTTTATACAATCTTATCTCCACAGTGTAGTTAAAATGAAACCCTTATCTTTAGAGTTCCTGTTTCACTGGAACGCGTTTACTTCCATGCAGTGCACCACTGTATGGAAGTAGCATCGTTGTCTACATACGGTGTGAAAGATGTTCAACATACACGCCATGTGCTTAATTCTGCACGTTAATTTGTTGCACGGTAAACTTTTTGTAGTAAGGATGCGTTTGTCCCTGGTCTCCCTTGCAAAAACAGGCGTCTGGTCTTGACATGTTCGTAGCTGCTCTTAAAGGAAGTGAATTGAATACACGTTACTGTACATAAGTAATCACCGATTTAACATGGGGAGCGGTGGAAAAGTGGTTAGCTCACGGCTCTGAACTACACGACAAGAAGGTGTTAGCTAGTGGATATCTATGAAACAGCTTTATAGCTCATCAGATTCCTCCTGTATAAATAGAGATTCTGATTCATGGGCATGTCAGGGGGGCATGGTCGTGAATTTCTCATTCATTCCTTATCACGCGGAGCCTGTGACAAAAGAAATTCGGGTTACCGCACTGGCTGACATCAGTGATCGGGTGATATCTGAACTCCGGTTCGTACCCAGCAGTGTGGTGAAGTATGGTAAAAAAAATCACAACCCTCTGTGGCTGGCATGGGGAGGCATTAATTTCGCAGTGGATTTGACAAACTGCTGTTCATTATCGTGACTGTTTTCAACTTCTCACAATTTAAGGGTATATAATACATGAATATGCATCACATGAACAAGTATACAAAATATTACACGCTTGTATATGTTGTTGAGACGTATGTACGCAGGTGAGAATAGGCAGCTGTCCAAATTAATGTTTGTTGCGTGTGCATGTTTAAGATGCAGACGCATTGTTGGTGAATGTGATCCTTATCCAAAATTTTCAACTAAAAAGGGGAAGGGAATTACAAATATGAGTGCATGCTGCCGTGTTATCGCCTGTGAGAGCAGCCGCAAGGTGGTTCGCGTACTTCCACTATGATTCCAATCACACAAGTTCGATTCCGTGCTACGGTTGACGTCACGTTTCAAGTTTTATTTTGCTTAACGTGGTGAGAGCTCAACAAACCGAGGATAATCTCAATGTGGGGGACCCTTTTTTTGCCAGCATCAAAATATAAGAATAGGTACTCTTAGGTTTTTTCGGGTAAAGTCGCGTAGGTAAAACATAATAATAAAATAAAAATTACTGAAAATAACTCAATTAAATCACGATGTTTCGGAGGCAACACAAGTCTCCATCTTCAGGTGGGTCCGTCACAGCTAAATTGACTTTCCCACCTGAAGACGGAGACTTGTGTTCTCTCCGAAACGTCGTGATTTAATTTAGTTATTTTCATTTATTATTATTTGATAATTTTTTACCTACGTGACTTTACCGAAAAAACCTATTAGTATGAATCCTTGCAGTCACGAAAGCTTCAAATCTACAAGAATAGGTTTTACCCTTTCTGGCAATAAAACAGGCGTTAAGAAGTTAAAACACCAAACGGAAACCTTTCGCAAGGAATCCTGTCTGCATTAACCACACGTACTTGTGGTGAACATGCAAACAAAAACATGTTCTTTGAGACAATGCATATATTATCAGTGCATGCTTTTTTTCTCAAAGACAACGCGTATATCAGAGCATATTTCTGTGTGCATGTCCGCTCTGGTGGTGGAGCGTAGCCTTAAACGGCGCGCTCGGACCTTTTATCAATCCACTCCTGGACAAGGGCCTTCCCCCCCCCCCCCCACGGCATTGCAGGTCGTTGAGGTGACCTCCGCATACTTTACCACAGTGGCAAATGCGAGAGTTGAGAACGGTGGGACAGCATCTCTGATTAGCACGGTTAGCTATGTACAGTGGGAAAGAAGTTGAACATACGTTGGTATAGCATATGTATGTAACATAAGATTTTGCACCACAGCCCTCTCTTGCCCACGAACTTGGTACAACTTCTCAGTCAGCTGTGACAACCAACAGGGCTTGCACGTTAATCGCACATCCAAATGACTAACCCAGGCTTCTTGCCTGCTTCACTTCTGAGATCTGATAAGATGGGGTGCATTCTGGGTGATTTGGTCATCGGCATAACGATGTTTATGGTTTAAGTTTCTTTCTGTAGTTATGCCGTAAACTTTCAATCCTCAGGACGATTATCTGAGGTTGAATTTACCCAGCCCCCATTACCCATGACACGGATGCCTTCGGGGAGGACAAGGAAGATTTTTGAGCATTATTGACATTTCTGGTTAACAGCAGTTCTGCAAGTGGAACAAAAACTGAAAAGTGTGGAAACTAGATTTAACAGACGGAGAGGCGGTTTAGAGAACGTGGCATAGAGAGAATATAGGTTAAATGCGTAACCTTGACTGTTGAGACACATTGCAAAAAGGGATCGATGATGTCCATTGGTGGGTATAGTTTAACACAGCAGTAGGCTTTAGCGACCAATATTATCCATAATAAATTGCGTAAATATAAGTGGGTCATTAAAGCCCCCCGCCACCCGACAGCCAATTAGTAGGGGTTGTCACGTAAACAAAACGTGCCAATTATAATTGGCACGTCTTGTGTGCTCAAGTAGTAACTAATTATTTACTACTTGAGCGCACTGGTGTTTTGGAGAATATACTCGCAACATTTACAATTCAAGTACGAGGTTTCCCTGGTGATTACAACCAGCTTCATCAGGCGATAGCCAGAGTTATCCAGCAGTGGGTAGATTACGGCTGGTGTGGCAACCGTAGGAGGCATTTGTAGGAAGGCAAGTATATTTGTTTTTTTTTTGCGAGGGCTAAAATATAGTAGTACTATCAATTATTTCATCAATTGCAGATAAGAAATGTTGTACACTTGATATATTGCTTCTTAATGTTTAATTTGTTTAACTTTCCGAAGTTCACTTTCATTACACTGTACACTACAGGTGTCGTATGTATTGGTGGGTGTTTGGAATATGTTAGCTGGATAGAGGGGACTTAAAGGGCACGGTACAGATTAGAAAAAGAGATGGACTGATGTGGTAAAGAAGAATGTGGAGCCGAGTGGACTTGCCGATGACTGGTACCAGCGGTGTCGAGATCGACCTCTATGGAGGAGGCTCGTGAAGGACGCTGCCACTGGGCAGTTGGAGGCAGTCGCCCTGCAGCAACAACGGAGGGCAGAGGGAGCGACGTTCACAACGAGCGGAGCGCCGGTCGGTTTAAGCGCAACAAGTTGCCAGAGTGGGGAGCACAAGTGCATCTGCAAGTTATCTCAGTTAATCAACCCATTGCACCTGGGTCTGTTCCGTGACTTGTCAGCAAGCCTTCGACACTTCACGTGGCCTTAAGGTGCACCTAGCTTGGCACAAGCGTCGTGGTGATATCACCACCACTTAATTGCGAACGACGGTGGTTGTTTTGGAATGCGTGCCGTCAACGTATGTGGTTGTGGTTACATCATGGTCTTGGATTTTTTTTTTAAATAACGCACTGCACAGAGGAGGAGTGGTGGCGGCGCAGTGATTTAAGCCCTGCACTTTGAACCTGGTGACCCGAGTTCGATTCCCGGTCACAACTAACATTAATGGCTTTGATATCTTAACCAGTTCCGAACCCCCCTCCCCCCCGGCTCCACTAACCTGCACTGGCCAACATGGTCAAGTATGGTTAAACAATGCCCACGACTGACACGTCGATTAGAGGTTGAATTGCAGAGGGCTCTAAGTTATCATAATTACCCTAGTCTCATGATTATTAAATGCATCCTACTTTTTTTTTACTGTTATGATCTGGAGAATAGTCTACAGTACAGTACTACGGATATCCATCTTCTTCGCACCGTACGTAACCAACCGTGCTTAAACGGAGGTGCGGGGGAAGGACAACAAACTGAACACACACAAAAACTATTCTAAAAAATATATTTTTTAATTTCCCTAAAGAAATTCGGTTTCAATTGAAGGTGGTTGTGACGGCGCTGCTCATAATTTGGTTGAGATTTTCTCGTAAAAATGATTCTCAACTGACCGGTGGGGTCTTTTACGGCCCTTTGGAGAGATCATGTATTGTATTGCTATGGAGAAACCCTTTTTCAATAAGGTGATTTTGTTCTTGGTTCTTTCGGTAAAGTCATTTAGAAAGAAAATCAAATTAAATTAAAATTATTTGTAATTTTTTTAAATCTACGTGACTTTACTGAAAGAACCAAGAATATGAATTCCTGCAGTCACGAAAGTTTTAAGTCAAAATTTAAGGCGATTCTGTACAACTAGATTTGAAATACTCAATTCATGCTGTTAAATACACGTGGATGAGGAGGGGGAGCACATTCAATAATCGGTATTTCGTCAAATACATTTTACAGCACAGTTTATAGCCAGGATAGTTGACACACAGTTACACATAATATGAAAGTATAATGATTTATTTAAATATGTTACTGTGTTTGTTCATGTGTGGTTTCGTGTTGCTTTGTATGTGTCACGTAACACCTCAGACGTGTTGCCAAAAACGAGCGCCACGTTGGCGAGATGTTAACTCCCTCGCCCGGCGGCATTCGGGAAGCATGGGTTCGATCCCAACCCTTGACGCCTGCTGTATGTTTGGAGTTTGCATGTTTTCCCCGTGGTCGCGTGGATTTTTCTCCCGGTCCTCCGGTTGTTCCCTAAACATTTATGAACATGATGCTTTTAGAGTATTTGGCTGCTATAAAATTTCACATGATGAGCCACTTCGTTCAGCTGTCATTTTGTGGCCAGATCACTTCTGAAAAATAGCTATATAGCTCAGTGGGCCTTACCTGGTAAAATAAAATAAATGTTTACTTGATAGAGATGTTACATCTCAAGGGATTTGCCAGGTAAGATATTTCAATGAGATTAAATAAATAAATGTCCGTCCCCCCCCACTACATTACTCCACCCAGCGCTTGTCATGTAGAAAAACTGGAAAATGTCATTCAAAACGGTACCATCATTTGTATGCTTCATCACTGCACACACACAAGTGGTGCAATGTTGCATTGCACATTTTAAAACCTTATTGCATTCCCTTGACAGTACATTCTCACCGTCGTCATTATCGTCATACTGCCTTCGGTCAAAATCACCGGCAGCGTGTCCCAGCTCATCCCTATCTCGTAAGCGAGGTAGGAGGTGAGTCTGAGTAATTGCTTTGGATGCGTGACCACCAAGCCCAGGGGTCGGCAAACCAAAATAACAAGAAGAGCCGTTTATTTAGAATTCGGTAAAAAATTCGAAATATTTCAAGAGCCGCAATGCGCGTTAATAATGTCACGAAGCCGTCTTTGTGTCTCACGTTCCTCCTGGTGTGGTTGTGTCAACATGAGCGTGGGAGAGAGTCAAAGGGAAAATTCTGACCATGCCACCACCCACAAGTCCTTGTGTGCTGTTGCGGCTTTCATATGTGCTCACGAACAGACACACACACCTGTTGGACTCGCCACCACGCCACTCCCTTTACCACTAACCCCCTATTCCAGGGGTCGGCAACAAAAATAACAAGAACCATTTTTATCTAATTCCGGAAAGAAAAAAAGGTCAATATTTCGAGAGCTGGAAAAGCCCGTGAATAACGTCACGGAGCGCTCCTTAGAGAGCCGCATGCGGCTTTGCAGCCGCAGTTTGTCGACCCCTGACGATGCTGAACAGGTTTTTGTTGAAGGCCGTCTTCTGGGGCTATATTTGTGGGCTGCAGAAAACAGTGTGGCAAAAAACATTCTTGTACGGTACGTCTGTGGTTTCTGCATCGTGCATGCTTGCAGTCTCCACATAACTGACCCGCACTCCTTTGGGGGTGGTGGCATTCTCCAGACATGTATTGACAAAGGGCTGTAAATGGATATTCACACTTCTCATTTTTGTTGCACAAAACCGGAGTTGTGGCACTTTCCACCCTTCAATGCGTGGCGAAAGTTTGCGTTTCACTTTTTTTTACATGAACGTTTCGTTGGTTAAAGTTTATCTGCAAAGCAATCGTCGATGAAGTCACTTGATCAAAAACAAATGCCATTGATTTTTGCGGTGGATTATTATTTGGGCACCTTAACGAAGGACAGAACTCCCCCACCCCCTCACCCCAATTCTGCCACACCCCCAGTGTGACGGCTTCCAATGGCGCCGTTTCTAGTGGCGCCGGTGACGTCAGCAAGACCCACCCCCTCGCCATCACCTCCCGTCCAGCGGCACGTGGAAACGCAGGCTGGGCTATTCTTCCCCACGTTATTGATTAGTTGAGTGATCGAACTGATCAATGGGAGCGTAATCGGATAATCCCGCTCCTATTTAAAGTCAAAGAGGAAGGTACGGTCCCGAAGTTGCTTGCTCAGGCGACTGCTGGCGGGAAGGGCCTCCACAAGTGGCAGCTTTGGAGGGTTTTTGGTCTACTCTTCCACGCTGACCAGATGTGTTGGAAGAGGTGGGAGTACCCACGCTTTACTCCACCGCACACAACCTACCTACCGATCGACTAACTGTGGCCTGTACCCATTTATACTGTGGGAGGGATTTAAGAAACGTGTCCATTATTTTAACCGTCGCGCAAGAAGATCCAGTCGAATGGTGGCGAGCTCTGGATTGCAGCGTCCTAACTGTTACGCAGATTTCTGAATTTAAAGTTGAACCATATAAATACTCGGGAGTAGAAAGGCAACCGAAAGAGAGGAGAAATTCAATAAATCTGAGTTGATGTAGGAGTGGGGGGGGGTACTATATCAACGGCAATCCTGTAATCTGTCGTGGGCCGCGGAGGTTAGACCAAATAAATCCGCGGCGATGTTTTCGCACGGACGTGGTGTGCCACGGATCAAGGGAGGAAGGAGTTACTGTGCGGTTCCATTTATCCGTGAAAAGTTTGCGGATTACAGGGGAAACGCGGCACGTGACCCACGGGTAAATTAATCCGCGATAGCTTTTCCGATTGCGAGTTTAGCTAAGACCCAAATGGCGCAGTCTAAACAAAATGCAAAAAACCCTTTTCTACCAAGCAAAAATGACATCGTCGTAGCTTTGTCTGTGCAGATGCGAAACGTAAGAGTTATTATTTGCGAAATAGAGACATTAACCATTCAGCATTTCTCTGTAGCTCCGCTACTGCAGCTCTGCGTTAGCTGTGCCCACTTCTACGGATCACGGTGTTGCAATCCGGCAACTTTTTTCACTCCGCCACGTTGTTCCACGGGAGCGATCGCGGACTGGGAATATAATCCGCGAGTAAAAGGGTTTAGTGTATTATTAGATCAAGGATTAAAACGTCTGTGTTGTTATTTATTTTATTATTATTATATTATTTTGCTGTAATAGTTTCTGCTTTGCTTTTCTGTCTGTTCACAGGACCCCTTTAAGTTGGTTCGCTGGAGAAGTGAAGCATTGTATATTCCGGTGCCCATTCAACAATGAGGGCTTCAGGTAGGTGTACCACCAATATTGCCTATATAGGTAAATGAATATATGTGTGTGCAGATCTCCACTCTGAAATCTTCACATATAAACAAAATATATGTTTTAGTCGGGCAGCCTATTGGCTTTCTAGATCCAATGCTATCAAGCAGAATTTGTTTAAGCAGGAAAACTCTGGGCAGATTGTGACCCTTCTGGGTCTTATCAGCAAAATGCCGCCCGGTTACCTGGTGTTATTTACACGAGCGTTCCATACAAACGATTAGACGCTGTTAAACGCAAAAGGCAGTATCGAACACAATCACAATTGATTGCCATGGAGTGTCATGGGCAAATGCATACATAGGCAGAACTCCATTCCATGTCTTCACTTACGGAAATTCTGCTTATTTTGTAAAGCTTGCTCACATTTAGATTAGAGATTGTGGTAAGTGACCACAATAATTTCCATGCCTATGACTTATCTTCTCCATGTGTGTTGTCAGTGTAAGCTTAGACAAGAGCTACATTTTAAGCGCCACTGCCAAGGCATTATCACCGAACAATGTGTTTCACTTTAAGCTGGGGTAGGGGGGGGGCATTCACTGCCACCAGCTACCATCACCTTCCCCTAATCTCGGGGTTGTGTGTTCTTTATCAGATCGTTTTGTGTTCTTTGGCTTGTAACTTCCCGCTGTTGGGCAAGGCTTGTCCCTCCCCCATTAAATCTTCTTCGTTTCCTTAGTTGAGTCTCTGTCAAGTAGTGGTGCATCCCTGCCCCCCCCGAACTTGGTGATGTCGTCTCACTTTAAGATGTTTTTTGTTCATGTTTTTGTTTTTTGTTTGTTGCGGTTGCACCCGATTCAAGAGCCGAATGGCTCACAGGGCTATACCTAATAAATGAACTTGAACTTGAACAGCTGCCGTCCCTTCTGCTGGTCGTCTTTGCTTCCTTCACCTTCCCTCGCTGTCCTCCCTGACGCAGTTCATGTTGCCCGTGTCCCTCTCGTCGGTTCCCAGCCAGATGGGTCGCGTATGAAATGAGAGCCGCTGGTGTTTCGGCTTGAGGGTGGTGGCTGTTTGCGCGTGTCCTAGTTGCATGTCTTCTCTTCAGCATTTCCCTCTTGCTACCGTTCCTCATCTGTGTTTATTGCCCTCTTCCTTCCTCACCCCAATGTATTGCCCCGTTTGACTGTTGCCTCTGCGCGTTGTGCATCATTGACTATTTAATATTTTTTTATTTTACCTTGCAAGGCCTGCTGCGCTATGTAGCTCTTTTTCGGAAGCGACCTGGTTGTCACAGATGATCGCTCAACGAAGTGGCTTATCATCACGTGGGAATTTATCGCAGCCAAAACACTCAAAACGCATGTTGATTCTAAATGTGGAGGGAAAAACCGGAAGAACCGGAGAAAAATCCACGTGACCACGGGGAGAATGTGCAAACTCCAAATATACAGCCGTAAGGGTCGGGATCGAACGCACGGCCTCCTGTATACCAGGCGAGGTAGTTAACATCTTAGTCTTTAGTTGTCTTTGGCTCAAACTCTGTCCATCCTCCCCTGGTCTTCAGCTTCTTCAGTTCACTGTTGCTAAGCAGCAGCAATGCTCCTTTTGCTGCCTGTGTAGGTCGCTTTCCCAACATCCTTCCTGCCTTCAAGAATTCCACCAAGATTTCACCACCGACAGTGACCCATTCCAGGGCTTCTGCCTCATCTCGGTTATTGTAATTGGACTTCAGACAGCTCTGGAGCCTTCTCTTTGCCCTCCGCTTCGCCCACATCCCTCACGTGTTGTTTCCACTTTTCGCTTGACTTCCCTGTTCACAGTCAAAGTTGTGGCCGCATACAGTGAGTGCATGAAACACCAATCAATGCCCATCCTTTTCTTAGTTTGGTAGTTGGCTTTGCATGCGCTTGTGCGTGTGTAAGACTATGTGTGTGTGGAGCGGTGGCGCAATGGTTAGCGTACTGGGTTGCCACCCCAGCGGCCCACGTTTAATTTCCCGGCCACGGCAAACATCGGTGGCGGTTAACGGAACCAGTCCATTGACCTCTTCCTTGCCTACTCGCGCTTCATTAAGTAACCGGTAAGGCATGCAAAACATCAGCACCGGGGAGACGAATGCGGCCAGGCATGGTGCCGTGCACACCACACCCGCTCGTGCGCCGTGCCAGCCTCTCGTAGGTGCTCGCTAACAGCATTGACCCAGCACTGGTGTAGGCTACATGGGTGGATCTTTGTGTTTGTGTTTGTGTGTGTGCAGCGATAATACGCATGCTGCTGGCCGGGGCTATAACGGTGCTGGTGCTGTATTTAGGCCACCGGATGATGGACAACAAGTTTCACAAGAATCTGCGATTCCTCGTCGAAGGTAAGAAGCGAGTACCGGAATGTAGCGGCGAAGGCGACGGTGATGCGTGAAGGCAAAAGGCCCTAGGACTAATTAAACCAATCTGGCCAGGTCTCTTAAATCCCCGCTACACCCCTCTGCCCATGAACGCCCTACCCAGTGTTGTTCGTGATACGGAGGCGATGGCGGCGGTGTGCTTTAAACCCCACCTCAACCCGTGTTGATTTTGTCCCACGCTTGGCAGCGTATATTTAAGCTGGGTTGGAGGGGGAAGAGCTTAAATATACGCTGCCAAGCGTGGTGGTGTTCATTCAGACGCTGTCTTTCCGACAGACCTCTTCTTCACCTGAGGATGGCTGCTTGCGTTGTGGCCGAAACGTCATGAGAATTATTTAATGTTTTATTTTTATTATTTTATTATTTCCCTTCTACGTGACTTTACCGAAAGAATCAAGAAGATAAATCCCTGCAGTCACGAAAGCTTTAAATCGAAATTTATGAGATACATTTTTACCTGTGGTACCTGACTGTTAAGGGGAGTAGGCCTCAACTTCTGTCTGTAGATCACAGAGCAGGCAACTCATTTCAGTTTGGATGATTCTATACCCTCCCAACAATACCATCACACCCTTGGGTAAAGTGTTCACACCTCTGCCCGAAAGAAGGGTCATTGCCCGAAACGTTGCCTCCTACCGCATTATCTGGATTACGAGACACACTCCATTCCCCCGTGTTTTAAAGCCACAGTTGGGGGTGCCTAATTTAAAAACGAATTTTTTTAGAACCACATTTGGTGTATTAGTTTATATTCTTGGTTCTTTCGGTAAAGTCACGTAGCACGGTTGGCTATGTACAATGCGAAAGAAGTTCAACATACATACGTAGTTTAGTTTGTTGTCCTTCCCACCGTACCTCCGATTAGCACGGTTGGCTATGTACATTGCGAAAGAAGTTCAACATATGTACACACACACACAATCCAGAGGATTGTGTAAATGTGGCACCAGATTTGCATAGTTTTTTTTTGCCACTGGGCACATGTATGGGTATGTCTTTCCAGAGTACCATATCTTCTATGGAGAGTATGACACATTTATATTTTCTCCTCTTTAGTGCATTGTTGTTGACTTTTTCTAATGTGTGCTTGTGCACCACTGGTAATGGAGTGTCACGGTTTGTTGTATAAATTGACACAACATTTATCACCGTCATCGCAAGTGTCAAAACACTCGTGTGGGATTCCTCGATGCGGTGTACCCTCCATGCAAGTTTTGAACATTTTTCTTTTCTCTGTCTTGTCGCCTCCAGACACAAATGGCGCTCCTTCTCGACGATCAGGTTAGTAGTGAGTAACTCCGTGGCGTTGGGTGCGTTCCGGTGGGGATTACAGTGCTCTGCGTAAAAAAAAAAAACATCAGCAGTTTCTGAAACTTTGCATTGTGTGGTTGTAGGTCACCATAAAACAAATAATTGGAGCAAACATGAAAGGCTGACCGCAAATGTGACTTGCAGAAGGCCCACGCTGCACTTCTTCAGGAACTGCCGATGGGGTTTTCTTTATATAACGCACAAAGGCGGAGTGCTCTTTACATGTTTCTGCGTGTTGTTTGTACCTCGTGGTTATCCGGCCTGCACTTGTTCTGTGATGATGGGGGTTTCTAAATCTTTTTTTTATTAGTAATAGAGTTTCGTTTTATAAAGTATCCCGATTTCAACCGAATCAACATCCATCAGTGGCAAATGAGCATTCTCGAGAAAGAAAGAATACATGGCTAACTGTTTTTTAGATAGCAGATATCTAAAAGTTACTGTTTTAACTCAATTTGCTGGCACGGCAGTTCTAACAATGGTGCAAGTTTCCTAAGTCCCCCCCCCTCAACGCCTCTGTCCGCCCAGCGGTATAAGCAGGGCACGCCACAGTTAGTCGATCAGCGGGCAGGTTAAGTGTAGTGGTGGGGTAAAGTGTGAGTACCCACCACCTTCCTTCGAAGAGGTCTCGCCACCGTAGAATGAATAAGTCAAACACCTCTTGAGGATGGCCCTTCTGCCAATAGTGGCATGAGCAAGCACTTGCAGGGGCTGCACCTTTACCGTGTAACCATCGATGTGGAGGAAGAGAATCGTTCAAAGGCTGAGATCTTGGCCGAGATCTTGAGTTGACTTGAGCAGGGGCAGGGAGTCAACAGAGATCGCACTCGGGCTGATTTCTCTGACCTCTCTCTCTGTGCTGTGAAGAAGGGCAATTGCCCAAAATGTCACCTTTTATGTATATATTATTTTCCTTTTCTTTTAAAGGCCACACTGTTAATGACTAACGTGTTTGTTTGGTGTTATTTTTGCTCGTCCACCACTGCCAAATGGAGTGGCGTCATCACCAAATAATCTGTTAGATTGGACTTGGTTAGTTTTCAGACTGCACGATATGCCTCTGCCAATATAAACGCAATCTGCGTTTTCCTAACCCGGACTTTAGCTCTCAAAATCTGAGAAGGCGCCACGAAACTACGTTGTCATGCGCCGAGGACGAGCGTCTTCGAATTTGGTGAAAGTTCCTTCCGACCGTGGAACCTCATGAGCCAAATCCTGCGTCCTTTCCTGCAAGAACCATCTGTTCCCTCAACCCTTTTCCCGTTCCAATTATGTACGTACGTGTACATCATACAACGTAATAATAACTTGAATCTGTACCGAGGCTCCCACAAGGCCAATGCGTGAGGGCGCGTATGGCACCTTCTTTCGCCAGCTATCGCAAGGTGGTGGTTATGTCGCTACGGTTACAATGTCTTTAAAATATACGGCGCTATGCCTCTGAATAAAATGAACACGAACTGCTTGCGTTTTCAGAGATTCGGCGGTGAACGGGACCCATCCTGCAACTTGCAGATGTCTCAGAATGGGAAAGGTTTAATCCGGCAACATTGTCTTTGATGACTCCAGATTGATTGATTACTGAGACATTTTTAGTGTTTTTATATATATAAAAAAAACATTTGTTAACTAGCACTTTGTATTCATCCACTTTATGTTAAGCTTTGCACCTCTGTTCATCTTCCTTGGCCTTTCCTTAATCCGTTGTGGATATTTACACGTTGCGCTTGATTTTCTTGCCGTGCAATTCTTTTTTTGTCCTGCCTCGTATTTGCTCCCGTCACGTGAGTGTCCCTCAAATAAATAATGCTTCCCTCCCATATTTGTCTCGCACATCGCCAAGAAGGGGTGGGGTGTGGCCTTCCGAGAACTAATCTATTCAACGCAAGCAAAACTCTGCAGCGGACTCGACCATCGGTGTCTCAACAGCCAAGTCGGGGCTTGCTAGTTTCAGCCGTTGCTGGCGAACTGCCCGATGTTTATGAGCGAGGACTTCCTCCTGTGAAGAGATGTGTTCTCGTTCTTGAATAACAGGCTTTGAGTCTCCATGTACTTCTCGCCGCCCGGTTGAAATAAAGGCTCTGACGTTTTTCTCGGCAAGCACATTTGGATTAGGTATCTTGCCTTGCAGGTGAGGTGGGGTTGGGGGTTGAAATGAATATGAAGGTTTTGTTGCTTCGGTTACCGTCACCGTTGCTTCGATGTTAGCTTTAAGACAGCCCGGTGTAACAGCGGCCTGCCATGCGGCGTTGTGGATTACCCACGCACAGTACATACTGGAAACGTTTTTTTTCTCTGCAGCTCTTTTGTGTCAATCCACTGCTGCAGGAAGCTATTGCCATGCCCTGTTGGCAGTGAAGGATATTTGACCATAATTCACTGCCAGAGGGGTGGGTTTGTGAAGGGGCAGGAAGCATAGCTATAGATTTTGCTGGACTGCCCTCTGCTGCTCACAATATAGACCCGCAGCAGTAGTCTGTATTAGCCGATTGTTATTCATTGTGATTGCTCATCTCACTGAAAATTGGGTGCATTCTGGGTGATTTGGTCATAGGCCAGAAATTCCGAGCAACAGGTTGGATTGACGGGTCACGTCACTAGAAGGGACAATGGCCAGTAGTCAAGACAATGAAACAAGGAAACGCCTGAGTACGACCTCCGTGGAGACGGAGCGATCATGTCCATTCATGTACAGGAGCGAAGATGCATTGTGGCATCACGGGGTGGTGACGGCATGGAAAGGCCATCATCCAGCAGTGGATAGATAAATGCGATGTTCATGATGAATGTGGTGGGGAGTTTTTTTTACTCGTTTATTAGGTTTGCGTGCCACGTGGTAAATGTTGGCACATCCGTGCCAACAACCCCACTCTCACCTCCACGATGCGTTCTAAAAACTAAAGAATTTAGACTGTTTTTTTTATTTTACCAGGTAAGGCCGACCGATCTCTTTTTAACTCTTTTTTTTCCAGAAGCGGCCTGTCTATCGCAAATGATAGCTCAACGTGGGTTCTCACGCGGAAATTTATAGCAGCCAAATACTCTTGAACGCATTTTTCTAAATGTGGAGGGAAAAACCGCGGAGGACCTGGAGAAAAATCCACACGACCACGGGGAGAACACGCAAACTCCAAATGTTCAGGCGTCAGGGTCAGGATCGAACCCACGACCTCCCGCATACCGGGCGAGACAGTTAGCATCTCGCCACCCATGTCACCCTTGACATCTCGCCACTGTATTTGATCATGCCCATCTTTACGTTTGCCTGCTTTCTCGTTTTGTTTGTTTTTAACGTGCGTTGAATCGCAGACCCGAAGCTGCCCAGTTACAAATGCGGGCTTGCCGAGGCGTGCCCGGAGAAACACTTCGCCTTCCGGTTGCTCTCCGGAGCAGCCAACATCGTGGGACCCAAAATCTGCCTGGAGGATCAGATGTGAGTCCTTCTCTACACACATGCAGCCGTCGCAACAGCCACACAGCCATTCTACTGTCACAGCAGCAGAGGTCGCAAACGGGTTTTGATTCCTTACCCGTACCCAGCCGCACCAGGGTCGCAAACAGGTACCCGTACCCAGCCGTACCTGTACCCTACCCGTACCCAGCCGGGTACGGGTAGGGTACGGGTACCCGATTGCAACCTCTGGGATGAAGCCATGTTGCAGGCGCGGGTGGGTTGATTCTAGGAACTTGAATTGTGAGAAGAGACAAGACGTTGGGAAATTAGTGACAAACGGTTACTCACCAGTGACTCACGGTATACCCGTACCCGTACCCGGCCGCACCAGGGTCGCAAACGGGCACCCGGCCGGGTACGGGTAGCTGGGTATCGGGTAGGGTATGGGTATCGAGTACCCGGTTGCGACCTCTGCACAGCAGTAGAGGAAGGGAGGGAGGGGCAGAAGGGAGGGGGGGGGGGCTGTAGGGGGCTGAGCTCTCCCCACCGCCTACTAAAGGCTCAGCCCTACCTTTTACATTCTTATGCCCGTTTCCTCAGTCAAGCCTCTGGGCTCAGGCTTGGCCCTGACTCAAGTGAGACAAGTTAAACGTGACTCAAAGCCAAGCTGGCTCGGAGCCATGCTGTACTTGAGCAGGCTCCGAGCATGGTCGCTCAGCCATGCTCAGGGTATATCCACGAGCCCGGGTTCGAGCCTGTGGCTGACGGCGCTCATTCTTACGCGACATTGAAAGCTACTTGGTGGCTCAAAAACCATTAAACTAAACAAAATTTTTTCACCAGGTAAGGCCCACGGAACTATATATAGCTCTTTTGCAGAAGCGACTTGGCCACAAATGATCACCCAACGAAGTGGCTTATCATCGTGCAGAAATGTACAGCAGCCAAATGCTTTAAACGTTTGTTGATTCGAAATGGAGAGGGAAAAACCAGAGGACCCGGAGAAACATCCACACGACCACAGGGAGAACATGCGAACTCCAAATATGCAGGCATCAGAATCGGGGTCAAACCCACAACCTCCTGTATACCAAGTGAGGTAGTTAAAATCTCACCACCGCGGCGCCCACGGGAGGAGAGTTTCACAACATCTGTGTGCGGTGATCCCACCAACCCTCGCTGCAGCCTCCACAGTGCAGGATCACAGCCACGTGCAGCGTAGAAACACCACTGCCCGGCCAAGGCTGTGTTTTGTGATGAATGCAACGTACCTGCTGTGGGCAGCAGAGGGCAGTGCTGCAAAACCTATTGCTGCAATGTACCGTGCAACAACAGGGCAAATCTAACTCCACGACCCACACGGTGTGGGGAGACCATCATCCAGCAGTGGATTAACATGTATATCCATTTGTTCAAGTTACAATGTATGCAAATTATATGTATAATTGGTAAATTTCGGCTCAACCGCCTTTTCATAGCACGGCGATACAGCAGAAGCTGGATATTAGGACATAACATGATAAAAATAGCTCTGATATGAGAAAACACTGCTTACATTACACTTGTGGGGGGGAAGGCAAGGGAAACTTCTGATATATTCATGAGTCTGCTCCTTGCTGGTGGTGGCGGCGAGAGGCCTTCATCTCGCAGTGGATCGATCACGGCTGATAACGATCATAATATCAAGGCGGTGGAAGTGGACGAAACTACAAGCGAGATGTGAGAAAACGAGACCGAATGAAATCGCAACCCCGAAATCTTGACAGTTCATAGAATCACGGTGGGGGGACGGTGGGGGGTGGGCAGGCGGGTGTGAATCCTGACATATCCTGGTACTTGCGCTTGACAAATCGCGGGCATTTTTGGTCGCACAGCGCAGGCCTCTGTCTTGAATCTGCATGCATGACAAACGTAATCCGGCGCGAATTTTCCACGGTTACTCAAGACATGCGAGCGCGTGTCCGATGTGAGCGACGTCAATTGTACGGAGGCTTATCAATCGTTCAATTAGCCGCCGCCGCCTCCTCCACCGGACATGCGACCCTGCCTGCCGGGGGAAATCGTTTTTGTCTGACAGGTTTTTTTTTTTTGCCGCACATGTTCGGCAGTCCGTTGTGAGGTTCTTCTAGGGGAATCGGCATCTTGCGGATCCGGTGCCGCACGGGACTCTTGGTTATTTTTTAGGACTGCTGTGCGCGGCTCTTGAAATTCAAAATAAATGGCTCCTCCTTGTTGGTTGCCGACCCCTGACCATGGAAGTCCGGTTTTCCATTGGCAGGGGTCGGGCAGCCTGCGGCTCCGTAGTAGCACACGGCTCATTAAGGACTTTTACGTGACCTTATTTATTAAGAACCACAGTTTCGTGTTCACCACTTGCATTGTGGCTTTTCAAATATTGGGGGGTTTTTTTTACCGAATTCGGAAATAATGCTTGTTGTTGTTTTGGTTGCCGACCCCTGGGCTTTGCCGACGTTGAAAGTGTTCGCTACGTTGCCGTGCGCCGCTGATGAGTGGCTTTGTGGCTTTTTGTTATTGAATGTGGTTTTTTTTTCTCTAAAACAGCGGTGTGAGTTTACTTACCCTTTAAAATATCCACGTTGTGTGTTTTCGCTCTTGTTTAAAACGTTCAGAACACAAAGCTATTTCCCAGACCACCTAATGTTGCCATCCTTTAAATACAAATAAAAAAAGATATATACTTATTGCAGTTATTTTGATAAAGCACAAAACAATGCTTTAATCTGATACGCATTTAAATATGACACGTGGCTTTCGTTCGCACCCCTTTTTTTACACTCTTTGTGTGTGTGATGCATCAAATAAAATTTGTGTGTGTGATGCATCAAATAAATTGTGCAATAAGATCATAAGATTCTCTCTTATGTCAGCGTAGGTTCCGATGCATTTTTCGGTTGTAGCGAAACACTCTTCGGTGCGATGTCTGACATTTCGCTCTCCGCGTCCTGCGATTTTCTTTTTTTACAGAATTATGAGCAGCGCGAAAAACAACGTCGGGAGGGGGATGAATATGGCTGTGGTGAATGGTGAGTATCCTGGTCGGTGTCAAGCCCTTTAGCTCAATGCAGCAATTTGTTCATATGGAAGACCATCAATTCTATTTGCTAGAAGTTTCAAACAATAACGTAACTGAATTAGTTTATATATATTCGTAGTGTCATCATATTACATTCTCTTGTATGTATGTTGAACTTCTTTCACACCGAACAAAGCCAGCCGTGCTGATCGTAGGTGTGGGGTAAGAACAAACTAAACAAAAAGCAACTCTAAAGAAACGAGTTATCAATCTATATTTAAAAGTGCATAGCTCCAATGGCTTCCTAATATCGGAAGGAAGAGCATTCCAGACAGCCGCAGAAGCGCATCTGAAAGCGCGCGACGCAGTGACCGTCTTTCTTCGATGGCGAGCCAAAAGCCGTTGCTGCGAGGATGCCATAAGTTCACGTGGTTGTCCTACGACTTCAAATTTACTTCCTTTGCAACTGCTTTGCTGTCTTTGTCTCCCCCTTTTTGTCTGGCCACAGGAATGACGGGTGAACTCACGATTACAAAGTCAGTGGACATGTGGGGAGGGGGTAAGCGAAGGGTGTCGGAAGAAAAATAATTCTCGTTTTCCTCCTTAAGCGTTGCTTTCAATAAAATATCTTTACCCGGGTAAAATTGTAAATGTTGTGGATTCACTCTTCAACACACCGGTGGGCTAAAGTAGTGAACTATTTTGTCTTTTTGTCAACGTGACACTTTTTTGCTGATTGGCCGTGTCAGGTGGTGGAGCGTTATGACACATTTATAAAGAACGCGATCTAACCCAAAAACGTTTATTATTAAAAAAATACAGCTCGCGGTATTCCACTCGCGCTGCAAACGCGCGTACCATTGTTCCATTTACCCAGCCACTCCTCCTTCGCGGCCCGGTGACCGGGTAACTCTTACGAACCAAAAATGTAAAACCAACCCCGTGCTGTTACACGTCTTCGTGCCAAATTCTTTGCAAGTAAACAATAAATACGATTTTGGTATCTTTTGCATTTGTTTTGCATTTGCGGTGTTCGATTAATATCCGGATCATTCCTACCACCGATTCCCACAGATTAATTATCGAGACTTTACTGTGTTTAAGGTGTACGAGTCAAGAGCGGTCCATACTATCAACAATTTTGACCTCTTCAAAGCGATCTGTTTCACAAAGAAAGAAACTGCTTTTGTCTGGGGTTAACACGTACCTCTACGCGTCTCGTGCCCTGTGCTATCTGAAACAAATTTGAGTAAAAAAAAACGTTACTTTTAAAATCAACGGGCGCTCTGTCGTACCGCTGCAGGGGGTGGGGTTGGTTACTCATTGAACTGCTGCAGGAAGCGAGGTCAATCGTAGCACGCTTGTCAAATAAAATGATTCAAAAGAAATACAATTAAAATTCCGGCTCCCACTTACACTTTGTTTGATTTCCAATTTGTCATGTTCGCTGCTTTTCAGATGTGAATGATCTCATCGTCTTCCTGAAGGGCATACAGCATGGGTCCATCGTTATGATCGCGTCCTTTGATGACGCGGCCAGCAAGTGAGTCATTTGCTGAACGAGGATCTTCTTGAGCAAACATTCATTTCATTATTATCATAACGTGTGAGTGCGGACACTGTCTGGGGGGGAGCGGTAGTGTAGCGGATAGCGCCATGCGCTACGAACCTGGCTTAGATCCGAGTTGGATTCCTGCCCACGGCCACCACCAGTGACGATTATTTGTACCTGTTTAAGGGCCTCCCTGAGGTCGACCCAGCCTCAAATGAGTACCTGGTGCGATGTTTAAATTTCGCAACTTGGACCACAAAGGCGGCCGGGCGTGGTGCTGGGCACCCCACCCCCTTATGTGCTGTGTTGGCCTTCATAGGTGCTCACTAACAGCACTTGCCCCAAACGTATGTTAAAGCTACATGGGGGATCTTTGTCTTTTGTGGGGGGGTGGGCGGTAGCGTACAGGTTAGCATGCTGCGCTACGAACCCAGTGACCTGATTTCGATTTCTGCTCAGCTGAGCGATTTTTTTCTCACATTGTCTGAAGGTCTCGTTGGCCCGCTTTCGATCGCTGACCATGCACAACATTGGTGGCAATTGACATCGAAACCCTGTGTAATTCTCTTGCAGTTTTCCCAATCCTATAATTCGTGCCGGAGCACATGGAGCTAAAGGCGGTCTAGGCGTGGTGCCGTGCCACACGCCCCTCCCATGTGCCGTGCCAAGCGTAATAACGAGGGCTCCGTAATTTGGCTATCACCAAATCGCCCTGAATAATGCTCAAACTTGCCACGGCTCGGAAGTTAAACACACAGAGGGGGGTACCACATTTTTTGCTGGATTGGGAAACAAAATTTTCCGCATTTCAGCCAGGAGGTCAAGGGACGTGAATCGACTCCTGTGACACGTGGCCCCACTGGGGCTGCGGGGTATTGAGGAGTCGGCGGTACAGCAAATTGGTTCATGTCACCATCCTGTGCTGGACTTTAAAAAAAAAAAATTCCGAGTGTCAACCGTTTTTCATGCTGCCTGGATTTTCTCCAGGTCCGCTGGTTGCCCATCCACGCTTATTGTAAGCGCAGGCCCATTATTGTCCCGCTTGTGTCCTAATCGGGCACGCGCGTGACGCCCCTGCGCAGCGAGCAGAAACATCTGGAAAGTTTTGTCGAGAGCGATTGAGGGTGTGGGGGGATGGTGATTTGGAGTGATGTTATTTTATTATTATTTATTGTCGTCGCTCGCAGGATGAACGACGAGGCTCGGAATTTGCTGGCGGAGTTGGGTAGCAGCTTCATCAGTGACTTGGGATTCCGTGACAGCTGGGTGTTTGTGGGAGCCAAGGGCATCAGGATGAAGAGCCCATTTGAAAGGGTAAGAAAAGACCTCTCAGTTTCTCATCTCTCTCTCTCTCTCTAGCTTCCTGTGATTAATTGAACGTGCGGCGACACTGTTCGAGTGATCGACTCGAGCTCGGAAAAGGTCGCGCGAGTTCAAATCCCGGTCGCGGGGTCCACTTGAGCCACTCGCATTTCTCAGTGCCATTTAAAAAGGGTGCCGCTTTGTTGCGTGATGTGGTTGCCCTGTGGAAGCCTATGACCAATATGTAGATTGAGGGTTTATTTTTTTGCATTGACATCCACAGGCAATGCCTTATCGCAGTCGAAGCTTGTGTAACTTATTTGTGCCTTTTAAAGGCAATGTTCTTCACTCATTTTCGGAGGGGGGGGGGGGGGGCACTTCCACCGATAAGACAGTGTGAGGGCCGCCAAACATTTGAAGCCACTGGTGTTTGACAGCACAACGATGGGGGGTGCGTCAGGAGCTACACTAAAGGCCGCCAAGGTCCGCCAGTGGCCCGCAGGCCTTGCAATAAAGAACCATTGCTTTAAGGTCTTAATTCATGTATGTGTTTGTGTTCATGCCTCAAGAGGTTGTTCAATAGACATATGTACAGTGCTTTACATACACTGGTACCTATGACCCAATCAACCAGAATGGCGCACCGAGTGCCCTGGGTGACTTACGCTTTATTAATGTCCCAATTACAATTATTATACTCTGGTTCTTTCGGTAAAGTCACGTAGGTATGAAATAAAATAAATCACGACGTTTCGGGCGCATGCTTTCCCACCTGACGCTGGTGTTGCACCCGAAACGTCGCGATTTATTTTATTTTATACCAACGTGACTTAACCGAAAGAACCAAAGAGGGTGGATTCCTGCAGTCACGAAAGCTTCAAATCAAGATTGCAATTATTATCTCGTCAGATCCAGGAAGCCACGCAGGGTTTGAGTCTGAACATTGCTTGGATGGGCGACCACCGTTTTCGGCTGCAGGGCTTCGTCATGGGGCAGGGGAGGGCAGCGCGCACTCATCGGCGCGGTAAACTATGGTCAAATAACCCCCACACGTTCGAGCATGGCGTGGGGAGGCCCTCATTTCCTGCAGTGAATTGGAAAAAAAGGCTTCTGTGGGACGGACTTGGCCCCTGTCGTAGGAACGTGGACATGACACCACCGGCGCAGGATTGCGAACAGTCGATGGAAATCTAGCGCTCGTTTGAGCAGCACGCCGCTTCGAAGTTATTCATAAGGTGATCACTGACGCCATCCGGGTCAGGTCCAGTTGAGCTCCATCTTTTTGTTGGACACCCTGTAAATATAAAAATAAAAACTATACTCAACTATTATTTTTATTTTACCAGGTAAGGGCCCTCTGAGCTATTAAAAAAAATTTCAGAAGTGGCCTGGCCACAAATGATAGCTCAACGAAGTGGCTTATCACGTGGAAATTTATCGCAGCCAAATACTCTTGAATGCACGTTTCTAAGTGTGGAAGAAAAAAACGGCGAACCTGGAGAAATATCCACGTGACCATGGGGAGAGGAAAACTCGACATTGACAGGCGTCAGTATCGGAGTCGAACTCGCGACATCCTGCATACCAGGCGAGGGAACATGTGCGGGGGAAACCCTGCCCGTGTAACTCTCTCCACCGCAACGTTTCTAAGTCGGCATTCTGAATTGTGTAGTCGTCCGGTAAACTGCGTAGCAGCGAGTAACTGTAGACTCGTTAGGTGAAATGATGAGGCAAGATGTACATAATCAGTTGAGCGGGAGGCCACTTTGTAGTTTTGTTTAATCGATTTTCCATCCTCAACATTCTCCAGATAAGAACCGTGAATCAAATCAAATGTTACGCATGTAACTCTTCATCCTGGCATATTCAAAGTGGCGTTATCTGCTCGACATTTCATTTGACAGATGAGAGTTTATAATGGTCGGCCCCCTTCACTTAAATATGTTTGCACTAAAAGGCCAGCCCTTTTTACACCATGTAACCTACTTCTTTTGTATGGAAACTTAATATGTCTGTCTGGCTGCATCTGGCTCATGTCTTAGACCACACCTCTCTCAATTGGCGGTTTCACCTTTGCCTGGGTGTCCTTTCCTTTCACGCGGAGATACTTTACCTTTATTCATCGCGGTCGCTCCCTCATTGTTGCTATGACACTTGCTGTCAGGTTTTCCCTCGACCCGTTGTCAAGTTTCGCTCTTCGTATCGAGCCTTGCCCTTTGGGCTAAATCGTACCGGAATGCAAAGATTTTTTTTCACACTTTGGGAAGCTTAGCTGGCTTGGGCCTGGATAGGTGCTTGGATGGGTGACCAGCATTCATGACAGGGCCTCTGCGCTACGTTGGCTGCAGCAAGAGCGTGGTGCAGCAAAATTAATTGTTGTACAGTATTTCTGTGCTCCTTACGTTCACCAACCCACACTGACCGGGGCCGGGGTCAAATAACCATTCCTGTGACCCACTGAGCTATACAGCTCTTTTACAGAAGCGACCTGGCCACAAATGATAGCTGAACGAAGTGGCTTAGCAAGTGGAAATTTATCGCAGCCATATACTCTAAACGCGCGTTGATTTTAAATGTGGAGGAAAAAACTGGAGGACTTAGAGAAAAATCCACGCGACCACGGGGAGAACGTGCAAAGTCCAAATATACAGCCATCAGGGTTGGGATCAAACCCACGTCCTCCTGTATACCAGGCGAGGTAGTTAATATCTCGCCACCGTGGCGCCCCAGGAACAGGCGGGGCAGCTTGGCCCCAGAGCATCCTTGGGAAGAGAAGGGCCCTTCAGTAAGTCCTCGGGACATAAAAAGATCCATAGGGGAATCCATGCACACGTACAGCTATTCCCTTGTTATTCGCGAACTTGATATCCGCGGTTTTGGCTGTCCGCAAATCGCATCTGGAACCCTACACGACTGCATTGAGAGGGAGAGAAATAAAGTTGTGAGATTAAAGTGATGAAATAAAGACACCTGTTATTCCGATCATTTTCATGTATTCCGTAGTTTATTTACGTATTCATTTAAGGTAATTCCTTAAAAAAAAAGATAGGTTTTTGTAGGCCGATATCATTATCCGCGAAATTTCCTATACCCTCGTAATCTCCGGATCGTATCCCGCGCTAATGACGAGGGAGTGCAGTGCACCTCATATGCTGCCACTAGGTGGTAGTGCGCGACTGCAATTATTTCCAAGCTGTGACCGCATGGTCTGACGGCGAGTGAAACTATCGCAGGCCCGACGTTCCCGGCAGACGGTAAGTATGATAGCGTCCAGACGAGGTGAGCGAAGCCTCTAGATGTGGCAAATAAAATGTTTAATAACGCTTTTGTTTTGTCTTTTTCACCCTTGCTCTTAAACTTGTCTCGATGTCACGAGACCAAGTTCCCAGTTGGAACTCTCAAACAGCATTTCACCGCCGCCGTTGTGCGTTAGCGAGTGGCCCGCTGAAGGAGATATCCTAGAACTGATTCTGAGATCCCGTGTAATTAAACCACAGTGTGAACACACTAAAAACCTCACGATTAATGTAACTGAGACTTCAACAATTGAATTCAGCCAGAATGGGCCATGAGGCGTTTTTCCCACCGGTTACTTTCACCTGAATAGAAGACTCTTCATTGGAAACCGTGTACAGCCAATCGGTACGAAAGTGACACCTAACAGAGTCCACTGCAGAAGTTTGAAACTGGACATCCTCGTGTCCTTGCTTGTCGTGTTTGGAAACCAGGTGCGGTGATGCAGACTTGTGACTCAGATTTGTACAACCCAAACATATACTGCCTTATACAGCTGCAATATGACCAGTAGATGGTAGTATAGCAAGTGGGTTAGTGAAACCCATCATTCATTTTCCAAACACCCCAATGCAGGACCCCTCCTGAAAAAGCCTTGAGACTCCAGAGAGGGTTTCCTAACTAAACAACAAATGTAAGCACAACATGATTACCCCTCACGATCGGCTGCAATTTCCCGATCTGTGGTTTCAGTTTCGATTCAGATGTTTTTTGCAAACATTGTGCGGGGTGCACCATAGCACCTCTCTGGTCCCTGGAAGAAGGGCTCGCGTTGACCAATTACGTACGCAGAGAATAACTGCTTCTCGCACACGATAAGCTCGATATATCTGGGCCATAAACACATTCCTGTGGAGGGAGTTGGTAGGAACGTTGGGTTGCTCTGTCGAAAGGCCAGGGTCAACGGTGGCGTGGTGTATTCCGCAAATATGCCCGACTGTGAGGGCGGGCACAAGCCAGCGTGAGTAGGTTAAACGTTGAGTTTTATAAGGGCACCACGGGGTGACCAGCCCCTCCCCACCCAGCCCCACCCCCCACTCAGCCCCACCCTCCCTATCCAGCCCCTCCCCACCCTCCCCACCCAGCCCCTCCCTGCACGACGGACGGACACAATAATCCCCTGTGGGCTGGTGTAACCAGGAGGTTCCTACCAGTATAATAGATTGAACTCGATGGGTTGGCATTAATACACCCCGAATACACACCTTGAACCTTTCGGAGAGAGGGGCCTCCATCTCTCCTCTGCTTGCCGCCATGGTCTGGAACTGCCTTCCCCCCCCTCTCCCCCCAGTCATCCGTGCCATCGACTCCCTGTTCAAATTAAGGGCTCGGGAGACAGCGTCTTGAGGCGTGGCCGCATTTCTAGAGACCGTATCAATCGACGTATCGTGCTGCCGAGTTTACGACGGGACGGTACCCGCGGTGCCACCTCAAGCGACCGCCTTTTTTCTTTTAACGGCCGCGTACGGAAGGCGCCGGCGTTAAAAACCTTGTCGTGGCAGCGAGCGGCCGTGCGCGCACGACGAGGCCGGAACGGGGTGGGGGGGGAGCGTTGAGGGGGTCGCAGGAGGAAGGGCGTGCATTGGGGGAGCGTGCCTTGGGAGCGTGCGTCGATGGCGGCTGACTTTGGGGTAAATCAAAGGGGAAGGGCACATCTTTTTATTTAATGGACGTCCGATTGCACGGTCGCGTTACGCACCTGGCTAATGGACATGCTGTGTTCGATTTTTACCGCTTTTTATTTTGTTTGTGTATTAAAAAAAAAAACATTGATCGTTTTTGTCCCCACTTTTAACTCGTTACTGCCATTTCTTCTCTTCTTCCCCCACCAAATGTTATCCCATTTTTGGTTTTAAAGGGAAAAGGTGTGTAAACGAGCAGCAATATTCCGCAGATGTTTTCTGCATCAATGTTATCCACAAAGACGAGTGATCTCGGAGGCAATTGGAATTACTATTTTTTAGGAAAGTAGCAATTCTATACCCCCCGATAGCAATTCCGTGAATTGTCACAATGTAAGGGTGCCAATTTTATTCAACTCTTGCATGTGCGTTTGAACTTTTTCGCACCGTACGTAGCCAACCATGCTCATCGGAGCTGTGGGCGAAGGACAACAACGTATGACTCGTGGACTCCGGATGACCTTGTAATATTATTTATATTTCCTAACTTTGTACATGGCGCACTGAGATCCCTGGATGAATTGCACCTTAATAAATGCCAATTGTTATTCTTTCTTTCATATGGCTGCTGATGTAGATGCAGAGCAGCAACTACAATTTCACATCCAGGTGGTCAAGCCAGATAACCGTGTCAGCAGCAGCAGCAGCAGTTTATTGCTGCGATGTCTCCTTCATATTTGTGTATCGGGCATTGAATCCTTGTACAATCTGTTCTGGATGACCCACAGTCGCACACTACTGGAGAGTTTTTAATTTTCCATTTGTGCGTCAGGTATCCGCATCTACTGCCACGGTTTGTACGGATGCGGTATAGGGTGGACCATGAGCTTCGTGGAAGATCAAAATTCGTATTTATCATTCTAGTTCGGGTTGCATGGTCAGAGTCGCACACACCTGCCGCTTGTATATTTCATTTTCCATTCATGAAGGAGGTGTGGTGCGTGCATCGGCCTGTTGATGTCCTGGTGCATTTGACGGTTGCAACGGTGTCTTCGAGGAACACAAAATGGCCAAGAACACTAAGTGGCTTCTTTGTTTGCGTACCTTTAACCTCGCACCTCCGTGAAGCTTGTGGACACAATGACCGCCATTCAGTGCTCGTTATCACCGGCACAATTTCCTGTGCCAAATGTCCCAGAAACCTTTAGCAGCGGGGTCAGTGAAAATGGCATGGTGATGGGGGGAGGTGGTTGGGGGAGGTGTGGGGAGTTGTGGGGAGAAGTGTGAGGGTGTGGGCTGCAGGGCAGGGGGACAACCATGCACATTGCTTTGCTTCTCATTGCCAAAACAAAAACAAGAGATCTGTACACGCTGCTGCCGTGGTGTTACGGTTAGCGGCACTCTGGGCTTGCCGTGCGGTGGTCACTGCCAGTTTGATTCCGTCTCCCAGCTCGGAAGTTAAAATACAACGTTACAGGTTTCTTCAAGGCCCTCTCCCCCCCGCCCGCCTCTACCCACTCGGCAGTACAAATGGGTACACGGCAGTTAGTCGATGGCCAGCGTGGCAGATTACCGTCATCGCGTGACTTCCAGGGCGGCCTGTGAATAGTCGGCATTGACCCCTTAATGCACAACATCCGCGTGTTTTTTAGAGCCGCGCCTCGAAAGCCTTTAACATATCTCCCCCACCCCTTTCTTTTTTATCTCTTCGCAGCACATCAAAAACAACAAGGAGACCAACAAATACGAGGGCTGGCCCGAGCTGATCGAACTCGAAGGATGCGTCCCACAAAAAGTGGAATGATGGAGCCCATCTTTTGCCTCCCGCAAGTTCGAGCGTCGTGCGAAACATTTTGATGCGCGCACGTGACGCGTACGTTTACTGTTTCAGGAATGTTATAGATATTTTTTAATTGAAGCTATATTTAATTTAATCGGATTTACGCGTGGCGGAGAGTCTCGCTCGCCCATCCGTCGTCTGGTCTCTCTCTGTACAATCCGCGGGAACAGTTTATGTGAATCTTGTAACGATAGCCTGGCTGCTTGCGCTCATTAGCCGAACGAAGCACAATTAAGTTTAATTTCGGCGTTTGGCGCGCACGCGCGCGAGAGAGATCGAGGTCCGTGCAATTTTCATATCATTTACTGCTCGCACACGGGGACTCTCAAGTGAAAATCTACGCCGATTTTTTTTTCCCTTTCCTCCCCCGGCACGTTCACTGCTCGGGTTCCCTTTGGGTCCCGTTATTATTTACAAGCCCTCCAGCAGCGGCCTACTTGGAAACACTTTGGGCTAAGCATTGCCAAGACTGTACACTAGATATGCCACTTACACATTTCTCGCGCGTCCAACGTGTACATTTTCCGCAATCAGCATTTTCTGTTTTAATTCCCGTACCCGATTGAATGTATAATGAACTTGTAGGTGATTCGTGGAGAGGGAGAGGAGGGGGAGTTCTGCTGGGTTTGATATTTATGTTTGCCTTGTTATGGTGTTGGAGTTACTTTTCTAAAAACTTTATCGCGGAGAAGTGTCAACTGTAGTGACCTCCTCCGTGGCACCAAGTGCTGCTTCAGACCATTTAGATTTTTAGGTGCGAAAACCACGCTGAGCCTCTTTGCAGAAGGGGGGGGGGGATGGAGGGTCCTGTTTTTAAGTTGTTTGATCCATAATTCGGAGGAAACCTGGAGTTCCCGAAGAACCCTGCGAACAGACGCGTGGGCAACGACGCTCAAAACTCTGCAACGAGTTTGTCGGCAAAACCTCCTTGCTGTACTCGCCCCCCTCCCGTAGGCACAAGCATGGCCTTGCACCGTTGCCATGTCATTCACCAGTCGACCGGAGAACCGCCCCCCCCCCCCCCCCCCCACGGAGCCACTGGCTTACTGGCATGCCCTGGCCAGACCGTTTTGGTTAGCGATGGGCATTGATCGGGTGGGGTGGCGTGCGTAATAGTCCCCCTAATGTAGTTTGTCGTTCTGTGATGTCATGCCAGTGGCAATGAGCAATAACTTGAAGCTGGATTGTACGTACGTTTAAAAAAAAAGTGATTTGCAATCATCTTGCCGACCAGACTGCTGTGGAATCGCTTGAAACTTAAATCAAAAATACTAAATTGGACTCGTATGGATTTACTTGTAACGTTATTCTAAATCAAATAGTGCAAAATATATAAAAAATGTGTGCGTGCAATTGGATTGGCTGTTGTGTGGTTAGCGGTGAACTGAAACGGCAGCCTGAAGCGTGGATTATTTTTTTTAGACACGTTAATGAAGTCTATAGAAAGGAAAAAGTTTTAATAATTAGGCTTTTGAAATCCAGCATTTGGGAGACCCTAGAACCAAATTCTTCTCCATTGGGTTGAATTTTTTTCCCCTCTTGTAGAATACCATGACATTTTGTATGCATCGGTTTTTTAGCCAATGTTGAAAATTTAATACTTGACATGTGGGTGGCAATGCTACCTAATGTAGAGTTGTCATCATTTGAACGCCTTTTGTATACATGCCTACCGTTAAAAGTGCATATTACTCCCATGATAGGCGGTTAAACTAATGTTACGGGTTGGCCTGAAGGCCAGCCATGCAGAGACCCTTTGCGTGTAAAAGTATCCACGCATCGGTGTCTTCACGATTTCGTTGTGTTTGTGTTCCGGATTCGGCATCATGCCGTGTTTATATTCCAGCGCATTTTTTTTGCCGGTATCAATCCGTTGCATGACGAGGCCATACCTCGTTGGCCACGTGGGATGTCTGGCCATGCATTACAACGCTGGTCAGCGTGGATTTGTTGGGTTAGGGGAGGAAGTGCAGAACTACAATGGGTTTGGCTGCACTGCCTTCCCGTCTACTGCATACAATGTCTGCGTGTTCCTCACTCATTTTCAGAGGGGGGGGGGGCGGCCCCTTTCGCTGATATGACATCGGCGTGAGGGCCGCTACATCGCCTGAAAAAATTAACTCGTAAAAACAAAGTTTTTCACTGTAAATACTTTATATGCGTGGCGGCTAGAGTCCTCTCGTCCTCTGGCTTGAGATGGCTGCCACCTATGGGTCAGATGGTTGCATGGCAGCATTAAGCAATTGGTAATTAAATATAATATTTTTGTCCTAAAAAGTGTAAAATTTTGGAAAAAAATTTTCACGAACATTAATTGTCACGCACAACGAGTCCGTATGGAAAATGTCAGCTCGATTGGATCACGGGAAGTGGGTTAAAAAACGACCGAAAGATTTGCACGGTCGTAAGCAAGCAAGCGAGTGAACTTAATATAAAGGATTTAAAAAGGGGTGTTTTTACGTTTTTTTGCATTGCTGGGGACTGCCAGTGGCCCCCCGTGGGCCTTGCAATGAATAATTGTGGTCTGTTACATCTGTCTCCTCTTGCCCATGGTGTTGGCAACTCTTATGCGTGGCGGCCACCAATCCGAGCACTGACCAGACTCAAACCAGCTTTGCTTCTCAATTCGGGCGCACTGCGGGTGTTTTGGTCAAAGGCCTCACTTCTACACAATTGACGCATCTGCAAGAGACGGGCTTTTAATAATTAATTAGCCTGAAAATATCCTCAACTGCCGAACCAATTTTGGTAAATTCGCCGCCATTTTCATTACCTTTAATGGCAGGAGAGAATGATTCTACTCGGATCAAAACCGACACCAGGCCTCTAAATCGGTTTTATTTTTCATTGTGAAACACGAGAGCGAGACTTTAATTGGTTCTTTCTCCACAATGTCGTCCCGATTTTATGCTATAGGCGTCGCGCCACTATGGGATGTAAGCGTTCATTCGGAACCTCTCGCGGCACAGTGCAATGGAGAAACGGCCCGCGGGGAAAGTGGATGTCGCAGAGCTAACGCTGAGATGCTTTTTCAAGAAACCGCGGCGGGGAAATTGGCGGGACCACCGACAAAAAGATTAATTTACGAGGCACAATCGGCTCTTTCAAAGAACGTGGCTGCGATGTTCCTTGTGGACTGGCGCGCTCGGTCTCTATCCATGCGTGAGCTGCAGGTATGGTGCCATCGCTCACGGCGTGTTGCGCATGGGCGGTGCACGGATGAACAATAGCTGGGTCATGTGACGGTGCATCAATCAGAATCCATTCTTACCATAATCATTTTACACGGACGCGATGCAGATGTCAAGCAGCACACACGCGAGACGAGACGAAATTTACGAGACTCGCAATGTCAATGTGACACGGGACGGGACGTGGGATAAAGATGTACGATCCAAATGAGACGGTGCAAATCCGCCATACAATTCCCACAATAACATGAAGTATGGGACCTATAACACAACGAGATGGAGCGTGCAATAAATTACCAACTACACGTGAATTTCAAAACGAGACGATGCAAACAAGATGGTCCAAACTAAAAATCTAACGCATTCTTGCAACCCCCTGAATCACGACATCTATTTGCTGGGTGGTTCGGTGTGTGGATGGGTATGTGTGTGTTGGGGTGGTTGGGTGAGTGTATATAGGTGGGGAGCAATTGTGCAGCAGTTGACGCATTGCGCTACGAACCTGGCCACCCGAGTTCGATTCCCGTTCGTAGCAAACACCAGTGCCAATTATCTGAACCGGTCCTGGGCCTCCCCTAGGTCGACTCGGCCTCAAATGAGTACCTGGTGCGGTGTGTAAACATCGCCACTCGGGGAGACACAGGCGGCCGGGCGTGGTGCTGACCACCCACCCTCTTGTGTCCTGTGCCGGCCTTCGTAGGTGCTTGCTAACAGCACTTGCCCCAACAGTCTGTTGAGGCTCCACGGAGGGTGGGGGGAATCTTTGTTTTGGTGGCAAGGTGCAGTTTGAATTGTTACACGCCCGTTGACCATCAAGGTTGCCACGTTTTGCACACGTGGTGAAGCACTACTGTAATCGAATGCATCGGAAACCCTCCTCGCTGGGACGTTGGAACAAATATAACGAGCCCTGCGTGCGTCGCTCACGGACGTGGTGGCGATTGGGGGAAGCAAGCGGAGAGAGTGAGAGATGCGAATCGCTTGAGCTCGGCGCAGATATTTCACCCGCCTGTTCCGCCAGCGGTGGCCATGACTTTAGCAGTTCCAGTGTCTTAATGTAACCAATCAACGGTGACTCATGCGTTTTCATTATTTTGAACGAGTGGGTTATCAAAGAAGTCGGTCTTATTAGCCATGTATAAAAAATATCGATATGGCTTAAGGTTTTGCCATATTTTAAGTGGCAGCAAGTCCTGCTCTGGCACGTGGTACATGAAATACAACTGTACACTTGCGCTCCTTCGGATTTTCTTTTTTTCTTACGAGCAGCTAAAAGGGTTTAATTGGAATCTTTTTTCTTGTAATTTCTCGGTCACATTAAAAGCATAATAAGTTAATACTGGTTGATATTCAAGTGTGTGCGTGTGTGTGTGAACCCGGCGACCCGAGTTCGATTCCCGCTCACGGCCAACACCAGTGACGATTACCTGAACCTGTCCTGGGCCTCCCCTAGATCGACTCGGCCTCAAATTAGTACCTGGTGTGATGTGTAAATGTCGCCACTGGGGAGACAAAGGCGGCCGGGCGTGCTGCTGGCTCCCCACCCCCTGGTGTGCCGTTCAGGCCTTCATCGGTGCTCACTAACAGCACTTGCCCCAACAACCTGTTAAGGCTATACGGGACATCTTTGTTTTTTGCTTTGTTGAACTTCCAGTCCTGTATGGCTGTGTGGCAGCTCGACCAAAAAAAAGTAAAGTTCTTTGAAAAGAATCTTGCGCTTTGTGGATTGGTGTTGTGTTCACGCGTGGGTATCATGCACGTCCTGTACACGGTGAGAGCCAGTTGGATGTTGTTGGTGTGCGGCGTGTACTCGCATGGGCGTGGATGGGTTGATTACGTACGGTATTTTCCCTCGTTATTCACGAGCCTGCTCTCCGCGAATCGCATGTGGAACTCGACACGACTGCATTTGTAAACAATTGTTGAGTACTTGAATATTTATTCTTAATTAACGTTTATTATAACCACGTTTTTTTTGCGTCATGATAATTTTCATGTATTTCACAACCTATGTATTTACTTCACGTAATTCAGATCTTCGTAGGCCAAATGTGCTCTTCACGAGCATCTCCGCAACGTATCCCTCGCGAATAACGAGGGAATGCTGTATGCGTCGTTGCACTGTTAAGTTATGAACAGTGCAAATATCTTAATAGAAACGCATTGGTAACTGGATGCCCTTGGAGTCTTGTGCTTTGTGAGAAATACGAGCCACGCTGATGGCTCTCCGATGTGGAACTCTTCAGTTCACGAAGAAGCTCTCCCCGGCAAGTGCAGCGAGGCGTCGGGGCAACGTGCCAACCAAGACGGCAGCGGCGGCGCATACCGACAACGCACAACCGGCGACAGCCCTACGCACTGCGTCTGTTCCATCGCGTCGGCGGTCGATGGACAAGGTCGTTGGCACAGCGTTGTTGCCAGCTCAGCTCGTGGTTTCTGCTCCATCTTGCCCGTCCCCCCCCGTCTTCAACTTCATGGATCAGCTGTTGTGGTTTGAGCCCATTCTGAAATCTTCCTAGGGCACCCTCTTTTCACCTTCAAATGTTATCAATTCCGTGAAATGCCAAAGTGACGTTTTCGATTTTCGTAGGGCTATGTGGTGGGTCACGTGATGCATCGCGTTGCCTATTTAATTTAAAGCCCTGGCCCATCTAATGTTTCAGTTCTTTGTCAATCCACTGTTTGACCATACTTCACCACGCTGGTAAAGGCAGGCTGGTGAAGGAAAGGTGCCCAGCACCGGTTCCGATAGCACTTGCCACTGATGTTATCTGCGGTCGGTCGGTAATCAAACTTAACACCGCCCGGTTCATAGTGCAGCGTGCGGGAACACTTCACCACCCTGCTTCTCATTCTATGTATATTATATTTGCAGTTTGAATTTCCCTTATCGGGTGCGTAGATGAAGGTTATTTCTCACGCTACTGCATTTTAATTTCAAGGCGACTTCTAACGTCACGTTTGTATATCTCGGAGCTCAAACACTCCCGCTGTCTCTCAACTTGAAATGTAATGATATTTCTGCATCGCATGCGCGCTCGCGTGCATGTGTGTTCGTGGAGCGGTGGTGTCGCGGTTAGCGCGCTGCGCTACGAACCCGACGACCCGGGTTTGATTTCCGCTCACGGCCAATACCAGTGGCGATTATCTGAATCGGTCCTGGGCATCCCCTAGGTCGACTCGGCCTCAAATGAGTACCTGGTGCAGTGCGTAAACATCGCCACTAGGGAGACAAAGGCGGGCGGACGTGGTGTTGGCCACCCACCCACCTCCTCGTGTGCCGTACCGGCCTTAATAGGTGCTCGCTAACAGCACTTGCCCCAACAGTCTGTTAAGCCCATGCGGGAGGGGATCTTTGTCCTTGCCATACCGAGCCTCAGAGACGTTGGCATTCCCTAATAAAATTGCTTGTAAGTGCTATACCCAATGGGCACGCGTTTCCCAAGCTCTCACAGTGCAATTATAAACAGCCTCCACGACTCGCGGTGAAGTCGATAAACACCGATGGAAGAGATAATTCGTCCGTCTGCCCATTGTTACCCCCAAGTCGTCCCCTGCCTGCCTGCCCCCATCGTAATCTTCTCACTGTTTACGTCTTCTGCTCGATCCAATATCCTCAGAACCATGTGGGAGAGCCCAGTTCGCAAGTGCGCGCGCCCGCCTACCGGGGAGGAGACCTTAGTTTTAAGATCGCGCGCGCCTGGATGTCGCCATTCATGAAACCGCATTCTCACGCGCATCCGAGTTTGACGGTAGCACTTTCTATTCTTCTTGGTTCTTTCGGTAAAGTCACGTAGAAGGGAAATAATAACAATAAAACATAAAATAATTCAGGTGAAGAACAGGTCTGTCGGAAAGACAGACCTGTTCTTCACCTGAGGACGGCTGCTTGCGTTGTGGCCGAAACGTCGTGAGAATTATTTTATTATGTTTTATTTTTATTATTTACCTTCTACGTGACTTTACCGAAAGAACCAAGATGAATCCCTGCAGTCACGTAAGCTTTAAATCGAGAATTTTATTATGTTTTATATTTATTATTTTATTATTTCCCTTCTACGTGACTTTACCGAATGAACCAAGAAGATGAATCCCTGCAGTCACGTAAGCTTTAAATCGATAATTTTATTATGTTTTATTTTTATTATTTTATTATTTCCCTTCTACGTGACTTTACCGAAAGAACCAAGATGATGAATCCCTGCAGTCACGAAAGCTTTAAATCGAACTTTATATTCTTCCTCTCGTCGAGAAGTCACTGCCGTAAGCGGGGGGGGGCGTCGGTCGTGCGAGAGCGTGGAGGTGGGTGCGGTTTATGTTGTTGCACTTAATTTGGCGCGCGCTCTTGAGAAATCTGAATCTTAATTTATTTTTTCCTGGAGAAATCTGATGAGCTATGAAGCTCTTTTTTCCCCACTCATGTCCAGATGTCCAAATCGTCACCATCAACCATTATACATCCACTGCTAGATGAAGGCCTCTCTCACCCCCCGCCCCCCTTACCGTTCCCATTACGGAATCTTACGAAGCAACAATCCGCCTCATGGGACCTCCTTTGCCAGTACCAAAATATACCAATAGGGTTTTTCCCCTTTTTTCTGGTGTGGACCAATCAGTTTCAAAGACAATGCATAAATTACCAGAGTATTGTGTTTTTGTTTGCATTTGACTGCAAGTATTGCGGTTAATGTAGACATGATTCCTTGCAAAAGGTGTCAGTTTTGTTGCCAGAAAAAAGGGGAAAAACCCTATTGGTAACAATCCGCCTCTTCTTGCACGCGAGCCGATTTTCACAGCTCCGTCTCCCGCAGTCTACGTCCACTCGGGCGCGGGTTTCCCCCCCTCCTTCGGCTGCCACTCCGCCGTTGGTCTTGGATCCCCCCCACCCATCGATCCGTCCCCTTTTAGCCACGTGTCCTGCCCAAAGCGCCAGTTTCCTTTCGCTCGCGGTCAATGTGCGTCTCGTCCACGCGTCGGAAACCGAATTCGAAACAAATGGCTCTTCTGTTATTGATGGTTGCCGACCGCTGGTCTAATCCACGCGCTCCTTTCTGCCTCTCGCTGTAATTCCAAGCGTGCGCCTCCCCGTGCTTCTTTGCACACTTTTCAGCCTTTTGTTCCACTTTCTTTGTCAATGACCATGTTTCTGGCCCATATGTCACGGCTGGTAATATACGCTGGCACGTTCCGTTGCCTTTTCATTGTCAAGCTCAGCTTTCCCGTTTTCAGTTTGCCTCTGAGAATTAACACATTCTAAATGTACCGGACGAACACCTCCAGTTAACACGGTTGGCTACGTACGGCGCAAAAGAAGTTCTACTTACACACGAGCATCGACTGTGCATTTGACGCCATCGCACCGCCACAACAGCCTTCCAGGGCCCCATCCATGTTTCCACTCTTTGGTTCTCGGCCTAAGAGCGTAACGATGGACGTGCACGATATGAACACAAACTGGCGTCGGTCAGTCCGGCGGTCGTGCGGATTGAACGCGCGTAGTATTTACCCTGGCCAACGTTACGGATTCGCGATACGCACGGAGATTGTTGGGTTGGGCCGTGTAATTATCTAGCCAAATGTGTGATGTTATGAACCCCTCCACCAACCACCCTACACAGTCAAAGAAATGCATTTGCCACGTGTGTGTGTATGTAAGCGATTAACCCTGGCAATGACGGTGTTTTCGTTTCATGACTCTGAAACAAAAATAGTACGATTGTGATGGCGGCGAATGCAAAAATAGCTTGCAAATACATCAATAGCAGCACGACGGTGATGGGTTGTAAAATGTGCTGCCTTCACGCGGCAGTAAGTGTTGAAAACAAACGCTCGTTAACAACCGATCATTCCGTGAAAAGTTCTACGCCCGCTCCCCAGCCAGGTCGCGCCCGCTCCTAAAGAATCCTCCTGCGTTTGGGCAAAGGCAATGAATGCCGTTGTGTTTATTTGTGTTGTTAACGTCCTCGAGCTGTGTCGACTGACTGACGTGCTCAACGATTTCAAAGTGCCATCTTCACAGCGCGCACGAACAGCGGTTGTCTGACGACGCACGGGCACCGCGTTGTCAACTGAATAACCTCCAAGAAGGAACGCGTCTACGGCTCGTGACGCAACATACGTTCGCTGGCGCGATGAAATCATTGGCAATGTCAATAATTCGTTGGGATAGCGATTACGGTGCTGCCCCGCAATATACATTGCTCCAGGCGACTGCTATAAAACTTTTATTTATTTTACCAGGTAAAAAGCCCACTGAGTTGTATAACTCTTTCTCAGAAGCGAGCTGGCTATCACAAATGATAGCTCAACGAAGTGGCTTGTCACGTGGCCATTGACAGCGGCCAAATATTCTGAATGTGGAGGGGAAAACCCGGAGGACCCGGAGAAAAATCTACGCGACCACGGGGAGAGAGATATGCAAACTCCAAATATACATCAGGCCTCGGGGTCGGGATTGAACCCACGCTTTCCTGTATACCAGGCGAGGTAGTTAGCATCTCGCCATTGCTGGCGGAAGGGGGCCCTCCCCTCCCTCGGTGGCATTGTTGCGGGCCTACTCTTCCATGCTGGGCAGAGACGTCGTCGTGAATCACGCGCACATGTATCGGACACACAACATATATGCTTTGAATGTCAGTGTTAAAATAAGAGCGTTAAGGATTTGTTGTGAGCCGTAGCCGGGAGTCATCGGTCATACTTGTTCCAGACAGCTTGGGAATTCGTAACGGAGCAGACGGACAGGTCCCACTGGACCTGCACCCCCACTGGGGAGCCGTGTGGGCATTTGTCAAGGGGTTTTCATAGGAGTCCTTGGAGGTTTTGCGAGAAGGAGAGAGAGAAAACATTGAGAGAACCCAGCGCATTGAGGGGAGGAGGAGGGGGGGGGGTCCGCGCGGCTGGAAATCATTAACCACTTTAATGTTGATCTCGTTGAATGATCTAAATGTGCTCCCGTGTAGGAGGAGTTTTTAGCAAAAAAGTATGCGGTCAGTGGAATTAACGAGTTTTGATCTCGTGCTGAGCGGGACAGAGCTGTGTGCAAGTACGGCTGTTTGTTTGCAGACTGCCCGCGACATTCATCAGCAGTAGCCATGGTCAATCAACTGCTGGATGAAGGTCTTCCCGCCATCTCTCACGACGCTGCAATGTGATCATCCGCATGGCACCTGCACACGAGCTGATTCCATCGCTCCATCTCCCCACTCGGCGGCCAACCTTCCGTGCGTTCCATTTCTTGGCTGACACTCCTTCATTGCTCTTGACCGTCGGTCAACATCCGTTGCGTTGATCATTGTCCAAACCCAAGCCCACTCGCTTTTCTTAAGGGAATGATGTCACGAACCTGTGTACGCCATCGTGCATCTAATCGGCGGAAGAGAAAGCTTCTGGCCCCGGCTAACATCGGTTCGCGAGTGAGATCCGAAACGGGTCCCGTGGGCCACCCTCGCCGACACACACCGATCGCAGATGGTGAGGCATGGTCAAGCAAACGCCCGGAACTGACGCAGTGTGCGGGTGCCTTCATCCAGCAGTGGACTAACAAAGTGGTGTCAATCTATGTAATGATATTATTGTGATACACGGTCAAGAATAGGCATGTCAATAGTCTCGACTCCGTGCTTACGCTTGCACTGCATGCTTATGGTTTTATGTGTAAGACTCGGCTGTGGTGGGATGTTAACTACCTCGCTGGTATGCAGGAGGTCGTGGGTTCGATCCCGACCTTTACTCAATGTATGGAGTTTGCGCGTTCTCCCCTTGGTCGCGTGGAATTTTTCTCCGGGTCCTCCGGTTTTCCCTCCACATTTTGAAACATGCGTTTCAGAGTACTTTTGGCTGCTATACAATTGCGCGCGATGATAAGCCACTTTGTTAAGCCATCATTTGTGGCCAGGTCGCTTCTGAACAGAGAGCTGTATAGCTGAGTAGGCCTTACCTGGTCAAATAAAATCATAGTTTACATGCTCTTTGGTTCTTTCGGTAAAGTCACGTAGGTAGAAATAGAATAAAACAA
>CM025655.2:5681222-5695913 GCA_014621495.2 Entosphenus tridentatus
CGAGCCACGAATCCCATCTCAAAGTCACTACCGCACGCATGCCGTGTGATGTAATGGTTTGGCATACTGCTCGCAGCACACAGATGTCACTGCTTCTATCTCCGGGCGCGGCAGTTGTGTAATAATCCCTCCGCCTCTGTCCACCCAGCGTTGAAATCGCTTGCACCACGGTAAGTCGATCGGGCAGGGTCGTGATGGTGGGGTCAAATGTGGGGACTCCCACATCTTCCGAGACGTCGTCTGGTCAGCGTGGAAGAGTAGGCCAAAAATACTTTCCAGAGGTGGCTCTCGAGAGCTTCCTCTCCAGCGGAGGTCCTTCTGCCAGCAGTGGTACAAACAAGAAATTGCAGGGTCGCACCCTCAGCTGACCGCCTCTGCCCCTCCACCACACGCGGAGTAGAGGTGCAATGAGCACCTATGATGTATGGGGTGCACAGAGAGCAGCCTTGTACAGGATGTGTCGAATTAAACGCCTGCTTTCTTTTTTGTCGACCCAAAAAAATAAGAAGAATTGCATGAAAAACAAACGGCTCGCGGTCCGTCGCTCAAGAAAGCTGCGAGGTTTGGCGGAACGAACGGCTCGAGGAAAAACAAGTGCACGTTTACGTGTGTGCGTCTTGTGCGTATGCTGTGCGTGTGCTGTGCGTGTCATGCGTGTCTCGTGCGTGTCGCGACTCCCTGTTAGGCCCGAGCTTGAGAGCCAAATGGATCCATCTGGCAAAATGCGATCAGGCTGACTGCCTCGGGGCTTCCGATCAGAACTCGGCTCGCTCGAGCTTCCGACAGAGACGGGGAGAGGGGCTGAGACCTTCGCCAGTAGCAGCCGAAAGGCAACAGATGTCTTTTTTTGTTTAAAAGCCCTCCGTGCTAAAGGGATTATTTAAAGAGCTGCAATTATATCCCTTTATCCGTTTGGAGCTGTCATCTTCGAATGGACTTGGACCGATACGGTTACTTAAACTGGATTCCGTGTTGGGATTTTGGTTTGCGTGAGTGTGTGTGTGTGCGTTTTTGTGAATGTGTGTGTGAGTAGGGGGGGGAGGCGGTGTTGGGTGGGGGAGCGGTAGTGCAGCGGTTAGCGCGCTGCGCTACAAACCCGGCAAGCGGAGTTTGATTCCCATTCGCGGTCAACACCAGTAATGGTTATCTGGACCGGTTCTGGGCCTCCCCTAGGTCGACTCAGCCTCAAACGAACACCTAGGTTGCGGTGTTGTAAACGTCGCCACTTGGAGAGACAAAGACTGCCGGGCGTGGTGCTGGCCACCCACCCCCTCGATGTACCGTTCCGGCCTTTATTAGGTGTTCGCTCACAGCACTTGCCCCAACAGTCTGCTAAGGCTATACGGGGGGATCTTTGTCTGTGGTGTTGGTGGTAATGCGCACCCGCTCTATAAGCCAGCCAAGCTGCAACGGATTCCCTGCTTCGACATCAGTGGTGAGAGATTTCTGAGACTGTCCTGGGTCTACCCGTACGATTGGGGTGCCTGGCGTTGTGTTTCAACATCAGCACTGGGCAGACAAAGGCGACCGGTCGTTGTACTGGCCTCCCCTCTTGCGCTGTGTTGGTCTTCTGACTTCACTTTACTCTGAATATTTCCCGGGTCGCTGGTAGGCTGGTAGCCACAGACGTAACATTAGCTATCCTGGATATGGTGTGTCGGATGCAGACTTTGTTTTTTCTTTCTGCTGACCCATATGGATCCAGCTGAAATAGAATCTTGGTCTTAGTCGGTGCTGGCTAATAGCGCTTGGCCACACAGTCTGTCGGGCTGAATGGAGGATCTTTGTGCGTCGCAGTTTCAACTTGGACTCAATCCCTGGCCATTATGCACGTTGGCAACAGATATTTAATTTGGCTCCGATGTTTGCCGGATAGAGCCCATTGGGTCAAATGCTGTTAGTGAGCACCTATTAAAGCCAGCATGGTGCACAAATCACGGGGTAATGGCTGTTTAGGCCAGGACCACACAAAGCCATACCGATGTTGTTGTTGCTGTTGTTTTTTACATAGCAACGGAAACAGTACACGTACTCATTTAAGGCCGAGTCGACTCAGAAGAGCGCCAAGACCTTTTCAGACAAACACTTGCCACTGAATGTGCCCATGGCTGGGAATTGAACCCAAGTGACTTGGATTGCAGTGCAGGCAAGTGCTGTTCGCGAGCACCTGTGAATGCCAGCGCCATGCAAAAAAGAGGGCAGCGTGGTCAGTGCCACTGCTCTCGCCGTCTTTGTCTCTCTCCAGCACTGAGTGATTACACAGCGTACCAGGTACTCATTTTAGGCCGAGTCGAAGGAAGGGAGGTCCAGGACCGGTTCACCTGTAGGCCACGGATGTTGGCCGTGGCTGGGACTCGAACTCAGGTGGCCGGGTTCGCAACGCAGCGCTCCAATCACTGTGCCCACCACCGCTCCCCACACTGTGCAAACCACTGCAAAGGCAAACAAACCCAAAAATACTCTTGATATGCAGTGGGAGCAAAGCGACCACCTCTGGGGGCCGGTGCAATGGACGAGGGTGGGGGGGGGTGTTTCGTCAAATCCACCGCACGCACGAGAGACAAAGATCCCCCGCGTAGCCTTAACAAACTTTTGGGGGCAAGTGCTGTTCGCGAGTAGCACCTATGAAGGCCGGCACGGCACACGCGTAGGTGGGTGGGTGGGTGGCCAGCACCACGCCCGGTCGCCTTTATCTCCCTCCGTGGCGGTTCAGATAATCGTCACTGGTGTTGGCCGTGAGCAGGAATCGACCTCGGGTGGCCGGCTTCGTAGCGTAGCGCAGTGAAGCCGACCGCTGTAAAGACACAGAAACAGATCCCCTGTAAACCCTTAACAGACGTTTTGGGGCAAGTGATGTTAGCGAGTAGCACCTACCTAACCGCTGCACCACCGCACACACACACACAGGTCTACTACCCCCCTAAAACCAGCGCCCCCCCCGCCTCGCCGAACCCCCATGTACCCCCCCCCTCCTTGCACTAACAAGCCGAGATTCCGCTGTGGCAGTGATTATGTGGTGCGTTTTACGAGGCAGACGGAAGCGATGGAGACAGACGCCCATATATCCACAAGCCACTGCGTTGACCCCCCTCACCCACCCAACCACCACCATCCCGCACGGCCAACGTCCTTCCTTCAATGATCCGCGCGGACCTCACGCCACCCAAACAGCCACAGACTCCCGTTACCTCCTCATCCTCCTCCCCCTGGGCTCGCGCACATGACACGTTTATGAAAGGGGGCAAGCTTGGGTGCCTTGCCGGGATCGACGCGCATTTAAAAAAAAAAAATCTTGATTTGAAGCTTTCGTGACTGCAGGAATCCATACTCTTTTGTTCTTTCGGTAAAGTCACGTGGGTATAAAATGAAATAAAATAGAACTCGACGTTTCGGGCGCAACACAAGCTTGGTCTGCTCCTGCAGCAGACCAAGCTTTCCCACCTGATGACGGACGCTTGTGTTGCGCCCGAAACGTCGTGATCTATTTTATTGTATACCTACGTGACTTTACCGAAAGAGCCAAAGAGTATTAAAAAAAATAATCAACGCGTCGGCGGAGCGAGCGGCTAGGCGAGTTTCGCCCGCTGAGTGGCACCGTGGAATCCGTCGGGTTCGCCCGAGGCCCAGCTCCGTGATTCCCAGATGTGCCACCCACGCGCGTGGCTTCTTTGGTTCGTCCGTCGTCACGGCAGGGGCAGTCCCGTAACTAGCAGCGTGGGGGGCAGGGGGGTGCCATCCCCCCCACACCCCACGCCCCCCACCTTTCCTGGTGGGCAAAGCTACGAGTTGGGCCCCCCCCCCCCCCTTGACAAGCACCACGAGATATGTTTTCGACGGCATTTTTGCCCCGACAGCGTTAAATGGTCAAGACCGTGAGTGAAATGATGACGCGGTTAGGCAAGATACTGGCCTGTGTGCGAGACGAAATCCCAATACTGTGGCCCCTCTTGATCGATTGTCACGCCTCCTGAGCTGATAATAATCTATACTTAATTTAATTGATAATTGATAATAATCTAGTTACTATGCCACTGTGCAGGGGATCTTGCGGGCAGTGGGCATGCTTTGCCCCCAGAGTGACGATGATAATGTGTATGTGATTATGTACACAGTATGTTACGTATACGTTGTGTTAAGCGATTCCGAGACGACTTCATTGATGTGAAGTGCGCTCTGCGGTTAAAATCAAACATACGCGGGTCTCAGCTATGTCGCCCCCCAAATATTAATGTGCGTTTGTCCGTCGGCCTATGGACCCACCAGACTAATATTATCAAGCAGCATTTGTTTCAGACAAGCAAGCTCCGCACCGGTTTCTGCTGGATTACCAGACGCTATTGACGATAGAACGCCATGTGAACATATATGACCTCCGTTCAACGAACAGTTTTCATTGATGATGGCAATGGTGACGATGCTGATGACGAAGGGGGCCTTTCAGGGTATTTGAGCGACAGAGGAACACGTGGGAATAGATATTCCCCTTTTTTTCTGGCAACAAAACAGGTGTTAAGTTGTTAAAACACCAAACTGAAACTTTTCACAAAGAATCCTGTTTGCATTAACCACAATACTTGTGGTCAGAATGCAAACAAAAAACATACTCTGATAGCATATGCATTGTCTTTGAAACGGATTGGTGTACACCAGAGACAGCTTTCTTTCGAGCCTAGTCTCAAACGGTGTTAGACCAGAAGACGCCAAAAGGCGTTTATTTATACTGCAGGAGGATTCCGATGAGCTGGCAAAGGAGATCCAATGATGAAGGAACACGTGGATTAGAGAACACGCGCAGATTGAAGACTGTTAGAAAGTGGGCTTGGGCTTTAACCCTTTGCTCGGAGGGACGATTGCCCATGAGGAGTGACTCCCTTCTTGTCGTACGGCTGACGATGTAGATGCAGAGCAACGATTACAATTTCATATTCAGGAGGTCGAGCCTAGGCAGATACCTACGTCCGAGGCAGCGGAGTAGTGTATCACCGCTGTGATGTCTCCTACGTATTTGTGGATGGGGCATTGCGTCGTCACACGTTGCAACGGTCTGTTCTGGATGACCCACAGTCGCACACTGCCGGAGAGGTTTTTAAATTTCCATTTGTGCATCGAGTATCTGCATCTACTGCCATGCTTTGTCCAGTGGATTCGATTTTAGGGTTGGACCGTGCGCTTCGTGGAAGAGCAAAGCCCACGGGGGTATCTTCTGCGTTGGGTCTTTCACGACGAGTGACTGAGTGGCAGCCTAGGAATGGAACGCGTCCAGGTAGATGGCCACCGAGGAGAAGGAGTGATGACATCAGGCACCTCCAATGAGCACGGTTGGTTACGTACGGTGCGAAAGAAGTTAAACGGACGTGTGCCAGAGGTCGCAAACGGGTTTTGATTCCTTACCCGTACCCGTACCCGGCCGCAACAGGGTCGCAAATGGGTACCTGTACCCGGCCGGGTACAGGTAACCGTATCCTACCCGTACCCGTACCCTACCCGAAATGAGTGACAAACGGTGACTCACCAGTGACTCACGGCCTACCCGTACTCGTACCCGGCCGCACCAGGGTCGCAAACGGGTACCCATACCCGGCCGGGTACGGGTAGTCGGGTATCGGGTAGGGTACGGGTATCGTGTACCCGATTGCGACCTCTGACGTGTGCAGGGGACTGGGCGGAGCGTTGCATTGGTGTGGCCTTCGCCCAGCAGTGGGTTAACCGTGGCTGATGATGATGATCTTATTTTATTTATGATTGGGTATTTAATTGTGTGGTTGTGTTAGGCCATGAACCTCCTCGGCCTTCATAGGCGCTCGCTAACAGCACTTGCCCCAACAGTCTATTAAAGTCTATACGGGCGATCTCTGCGTTTCTGTGAGGTCGTGAACAACAGCCGATCACGGAAGTGCGGCTCGCGTGCTGCCGATCGTATCACGCAGGGCCGGATCAAGGCACGGGACCTTTAGAGGCTGCAGCCCAGGGGCCTCCGCCAGCTGGAGGAGCCTCCAAAGATGTAAGTGAAAAGTTATTTCGTTTGTGAATGCCGAATTTTATTTGTTGTTAGCCTTGCAACAATACATTTTATTTTTCTCTAACTTTGTTTTCCTTCTGAAAATATTACTGGGGGCCTCACAGTACCTGTAGCCTCGGGGTCTACACAATCTTAATCTGGTCCTAGTACCACACCGCGTGTTACTGTAGTGGCCTGAATCATCACCACCATCAGCCATGGTCAATCCACTGCTGGACTAAGGCCCCCAAGTGAACGCCAACTCTCACGATCCCTTGATGTAACATTCCACGAGCTGATTAACATCGACTCTATCTCCTCAATTCGACCTTCTCTCGGAATGCGTCCCATGACCTAAATAGGCGGTCGCTAACAATGATTTTTCTGCGAATTGTCGACCCTGAACTGGGAGAGAGAGGTTTTTTTTGTTGTTGTTGGCAAGTGAAGTGAACGTGGCCACGTCATTCAGCGGGTGGATTCACGTCACTGTTTTCTTTTGTTATCCTGTCAATTATTCGGTAGATTATGCACCTCCTGGAGCTACTGATGGAATGCGATATGTACAACATTTTCTCGTTGAAGATACGGCTCATTACACGGTTTGGACAATTTAAAGGCCCCCCCCATCCCTGGAATTTTATTGGACACATGGGAGGCAGTGGTGGTAGACATTACTGTGAATTCCATGAGCATATCTATACACACACATACACTGCAGCATATTACACCGCGTTATCAAGACCGCAAACCGAGTTCTATTCCCAGCCATGGCTAATATCTGTGTGTTAATGCGATTTGAACTGATGCTACCCCCCCCCCCATTCCCATGCCTTCACCAACCCAAAGCGTGGTGAAGTATGGTCAAATAACCACCACCACGTCCCTGCACAGCGTGGGGAGGACCGTGATCTCGCAGTGGAATGACAACAATGGCTCTACGTGTAGCGACTATTCCACCGAATAATGAGGACATCTGAAAGCGACCGTTTCGATTTTGAATTATTTGAACAAAAAATGAACCCGTAAAAACAAAGTTTTTCACTATAAATCCTTTATATGCGTGGCGGCGAGAGTCCTCTCGTCCTCTGGCTTGAGATGGCTGCCACCTATGGGTCAGATGATTGCCTGCCACCATTAAGCAATTGGTAATTAAATATAAAAAAATTGCCTAAGAAGTGTAAAATTTTGGAAACATTTTTTCACGAACATTAATTGTCACGCACAACGAGTCTGTGTGGAAAATGTCAGCTCGATTGGATCACGGGAAGTGGGTTAAAAAACGACCGAAAGATTTGCACGGTCGTAAGCGCGCAAGCAAGCAAGCACGCAAGCAAGCAAGCAAGTGAACTTAATATAAAGGATTTTAAAAAAAGACGGCGATACGTTTATAGATGCCCCGCTGATGACGAATGAGAGGCCACCACCACCGCCCCCCCCTTTGCTTGATCCTCTACAAGCCGAGTTATTGTCGTGAAAGCGATGGGCAGCCCCCCACTCTCGTATGTTATGAAGAGGTGGGAGAGTTACATCAATCAATACTCGCGTGTGAGATTTGCGGGAAGAGGCGCAGAGGCTTTGCGATAAAAAAAAATGTGTTTTGTCAACGCGGTAGGGTGACGATTTTGAGTTTTTTTTTGCTGTCTGTTATTTCATCTCATTCCTATCTTAAGGGAATTTATATAGCGCCTTAAGCATGGTACAACGTGTGTGTTTGTGTGAACGTGATGGTGGAGATGAGGTGTATGAAATCGATGAGAGGAAGCAATGGGTGGCAAATCTGTGATGATGATGATGATGATGAGTGAATTTGGCGAAAGCGAAATTGATGACAGTTGATGATAATTAATGGATTAACGGGGTGTCTGTAAACGGATCACCCTGTTTTTTTTTATTCGATTAGTGAGTAATAATAATGATGATATAAAAAGTAATGTTCACTCACAATGCGCTTGCCACAATATCTCGAGGCGCGATTGTCCGCGTTTCTAGACAGTCACCGCTGCTTGCATGGTGCCAATGTTTTGCCTGATCCCCTTTCAACATTTTCCCTTTCATATTCTATTTTCAAATCATGGTTGTTGTTTTTTCTCTGTTTCTCTCCCTTCGAACTCTTCTTGGGCCAATGCTCTGATTCAAGCCCCCAAGGGGTTCCCCGCTAACAGAATCACAGGGAGAGTCTCTTTACTCAGACAACGCGTAGCCACACAGAGCGCATATTTAGAACTGCTTTTTGTGTTTAGTTTGTTGTCCTTCCCCCGCACCTCCGACTCAGACGGTTGGCTACATACCATGCGTAGGAAGTTCAACAAACATAAACTAAACTATTTAAACTAAACTTGTTTTTTTATTTTTTACCAAGTAAGGCCCACTGAGCTATATAGCTCTTTTTCAGAAGCGACCTGGCCACAAATGATAGCGCACTGCAGTGGCTTAGCATGTGTAAATCTATAGCAGCCAAACGCTCTTAACGCATCATGTTTCTAAATGTGGAGGGAAAACCCGCAGAGGACCCGGAGAAACATCCACGCGACCACGGGCAGAACATGCAAACTCCAATTATACAGCAGGCGTCAGAGTCTGGAACGAACCCGCGACCTCCCGTATATCAGGCGAGGTAGTTAACATCTACATTTGGAGGGGGAGGGCTCGCACACGGGCTGTATCCCGCGAGCAGCAATAACTATATCCAGATGTTCCGTGCCTTTTGCCAGCGTGGGTTTTTTTAATTATATCTATTGTCCAGGCAAGCGTAATATATTTTCGATAAATGTTCCTTAATTGGCATTCTCCGTGTGCCTACGAATGCGCGCAGCGAGTATCCGCAGCTATAGCGAGAGTGATACTTGATGTGGTGTGCCGGGTGCGTACATATTTCCTGGGTCGCCAAGCCGGACACACAAGGTTCAAATGAAGCCCTGCACGCATACTGCTAAAATAAAAATAGGTGAAAAATTCGTTTCTGCTGTTGTCAGCACCTTGGTCAATATAAAATAAGATACTGAACAGACACACCGCATATCTAAACCGTACATCATAGCCAGGTCTAACCTTGAGAAAAAACAGACTCCATAGGCTGTTCAGAAGAATAAGAATAAATGATAATGTACAGGTCTATCCACTGCTGGATGAAGGCCTCCCACACGTCGATCGTAGGGGTTGTTCATGGGGAGAGGACAGGGGGGAAGGGGGCACGGGGGGGGGAAGCCCCCCCCCCCCCCCCCCAACTGGACACTTTTATATAAATGTATTTTCAGTAGTTTACAATTAATATTAAAATAAATTAATTGTATGCACCCGCGATTCCTAATTTAAGTGGCAAAGCGAACCCCGGCACCCCCCCCCCCCCACCAAATAATGAAATGAAACGCCTCCTATGGGGTTCTTTGACCATACTTCACCACGCTGGTCCGTGCGTTACGGTCAAAGAGCCGATAGGCGCAGGACCCCTTCAGATATTGCTCGCCGCTGAAGCCAGCCGTGGCCAGGAATCAAACTCATAGGTTGATCGCGCAGTGCGCTAACCACTGCGCCACCATTCCTCAAAGGAAAAAGAGAGCGAGGAAACGGTGCTGCAGTGTCAGAACAGCATGTTTGGCTCCCGAGGAAGAGCCTGCAGTCGAGGGAGATCCCTAGCAATGCGCGCCCTTCTCGTGAGCATTTGGCCTACTCTTCCACGCTGGCCGGACGTCTTGGAAGAGGTGGGGAGTGACCTCAGTTCACGCCCACGCCACCTGCGGACCGACTCATCGTGCTGCACCCGTTTGCGAAAACGGGCCCCATTGTTATCGACTGCCGCGACGGGAGATCAACCGAGCCGGTGACCTCGGGATTGCGAGCCCAGTGTGCTGACGTTTACACAGCGGAGACATCTCGGTTCATATATATACAGATAGAGCGTATACTTGTTGAACCAATGCAATTTTACATGACAGGTTTACATCGCTTTGTGTGGTGGTGGTTGGTAGTAGATGCATTTCAAAAAATGCGCACAAAGCGAAACCGCACGAGGAAATAGCTGCCTGCCGAGTAGCGCACACAGCACACACAGCACACACAGTACACACACACACAGTACACACACAGTACACACACACACAGTACACACACAGTACGCACACACAGTACACACACAGTACACACACACAGTATACACACAGTACACACACAGTACACACACACAGTACACACCCACAGTATACACACAGTACACACACACAGTACACATACAGTACACACACACAGTACACACACCGTACACACACACAGTACACACACACAGTACAAACACACAGTACACACAGTACACACACAGTACAGGAAGTGTACACACAATGGCATGAACGGTTGGGGCTTGTGACCAGCCCCGTGCTCATCCAACCGGCGCCAATCACCGCTGTCTCGGGGACCCAAAGTAAACCCCCTTCCCCCCCCCCACGGAACGTCACAACTGGGGCAAAGTTCTGTTCGCGAGCACCTATTAAGGCGCACTGGGGGGGGTGGTGTGGCGGAGACCCCGCCCGGCCGCCTTTGTCTCCCAAGTGCTGATGTTTACGCATCACACAAGGTCCTCGTTTAAGGGCGCGTTCACCTTTCGAGGGGGTCTAGAACAACACGCGCGAAGGCAAACACGCAGCGTTGTTGTCGGGCCCGGTGCTGTGGCTAAGAACCACGCCCGGCCGCCTTTGTCTCCCGCCGAGTCAACCTAGAGGAGGCCCAGGGCTCGCTCATATTATCGCCACTGATGTTTAACAATGGACGGGGATAATCGATCTGGTGCGGCCGAATACACCTCGCAGCACGCTAACCACTGCGCCACCATGTGCTTGCACGTTCATCGCAAGGACTGCGTGTCAAGGCCGTAATTATAATATATATTGGGGGGGGGACATGCTCAAAATCCCCCCCCCCCCCCCCCCAATATCTTGCTATAAAAGAGATTTCTGTTTATATGATTTTGGTTATGGTTGTACTTTATGAATCCCTAATCTCTGCCATTACATACAATTGAACAAGAAAAGGTAAAAAAGTAAAAACAGAGCAATGTAATACAATACACTATTAGACATTATTGTAAAAAATAAATACAAAGTTCATCCTACGTGTTAGTGAATTTTGTTTATATTTTAGGCAGGAAATGGAAGGAATTTCGTTTTCAAATTTAGATTTATTTTTTTCTTGGGGGGGGGGGACCCCCACACCCCCTCGAAGATTTGGTCCCCCCCCCCCCTAATGTTGACTCCATGGCTACTGCCTTGCTGTGTGTGGTTAATGCAGGCACGCTTCCTTGCAAAAAGGTTTCTATTTGGCATTTGAACATCTTAACACCTACTGTTTTATTTATTTTTTCATATTTTTTTATTGTCTGCCAACAAACAATAAGACACAATGGTACAAACAATCAAATATATCCTTTCATTATGGATTGTGTAATGCCAATGTGCCACTTTGCATCCTGTGTCTATGATGCGCTTCGTAGACGAATTGGCTAACGCGAGCTAATCACATTTGCATGTCATGAATAGTTAATCGTGAATAGCTAATCCCTAATTCTTATCTCGACATCAGAGGCCACGCGACAATAACGAAGATGTATGGATTTATGATGATGGTGATATTTGATTTAACGATGAATTGATAGGATGATGATGATGATGTGCATGCTTCGTGCTGATGCGCATGAATAATTTACTCGTGACTTTCATCGTGATGGTGCCTTGAATTATTGATACATTGGCTGGACGATGATGGTTTGAATTACTCGCTGGGCTGAGTGCTCGGATTATAAGTAAAGGCGCGCCCCAAAATAGCGTGGCCGGTGTCAATAAAGATGCTAATAGTCTAAACATAATCTGGTCGCTCTCTCGCACATACACATCGGATTATAAGGCTCCACCACCCATACTTGTGGTTGAAAAAATAAAAAGTGCCTCATAATCTGGAGAATACGGTCATCCTCCGTCGTCGATGCCGCCCTCCACCGGTCGCGAAGTTCATCTCAACATCCACCCGAAAAAAATAAAAATATACCAACATCTTAATTGTTAGTGGCATGTGGATATACGTGTTGGTGGATAGGCACAGTAACTTGGTTAAAGCCACTAATTGCACAATAATGAGCCTCCAACCCAGGCACTGGAACACGAGTGGGATGATGCCAGTGGCCCTTCCAGCCCCACAGACTCCACCTGTCACACCGATCTGTGCTGTCCTACCTGCTCCATAGGCCCCATCTGCCCCACCTGCCCTACCGGCCCCACAGGCAACACAGGCCCCACCTGCCCCACCTGCCCCTCCTGTCCCACCACCCCCACAGGCCATCTGTGTTGAGCCATCTACAAGGACAGCCACACAAACCGGTCAGAAATAGAGGTAGCGTTCAACAGATTTGAGAGAGAGAGAAAAAACACAATTTTTTTAGCCGAGGGATACCTCCTATATACACAGTACCGAATAATGTTTTATTGGCGTAGGGATTTTTGGCGGAAGGCACTGCCACTAGACTAACTAGACTCGAGAACAAGGTATGCCTACTCATACCCCTACAATTCGAATGAACATGTTTATAAATGTTGCATGGATAAAATAAGGCGGTGAGATTGGATGTGGCGTGGCCAAAGCGTTCCGGACCCGTTCCGTTTTAAATGTATCTCTGAGCGTCATAGACATAGATCCACTTGCACGAACAACGGCTTGGTTCAGATTAATATTTTTTTCTTCATTTATACATCTACACCGCACCACTTGTTCAATCCGCTGCTGGATGAGGTTCTCCCCAAGCCACGCTGGCTGTGGGTAAAATTTCGGCCATACTTCACCACGCTGCCGAGTGCTCGTTGGATTGAAGCGATCTCATTGGCTGTGCTGAATCCATGTATTCTGGGTAGCAAACAATCCGTGCGGAAACGTGGGTCCGGTCTTCAGTAGAATCGGTCGGTAATCGTACAGGTATAAATAGTTTAAGTGGAAGCGGAATTTTTTTTGGTAATTTAAAATCTAGAGGCGTATTTCACGTGAAAATCTTGAAAACGGTCATTAAGGACACAGTTAATGAGCCGTATTAACAATGAGGACCGCTGCTGTTAATCCTGGGCTTCTAATGGTGCGTGTAACATTGTGGCTATTTAAGTAATGTATTGGGAGACTTTCTCCAATCCAATATTCAGGAAAATAAATATTTTTAACCTTGCCGTGGATAACTTTCGCGAAATCATGTCCTTCTTATCTGACTCCGCAGTTTAATATCGTGTCAATTTCCTCGTTTAATAATCTTGGTGTGACCATGGGGGGGGGGGGGGGGAAATGTGCTTTTACCTCCGTCACCGTCAACTCAGCAAGCAGTGCGTTTATACACCCCAAAAAAACGTATTTTTGACATATAATAATTATCAGTGCAACGACTTCTGCAGCGCTGTGACAGCCCCTTACAAGGACAGTGAGACGTGTTGGCGTGTTCACGGGACGTGTGTTCTGGACAATACGTGTGTGAACCTTCGCTTCGTTCAAAAGTCAAAAAAGTCGTTGGCTCCCCGACGCCCCCCCCCCCCCCCCCCCCCCCAAAAAAGCAATCGTCAAGAGGTGGCTCATTTCCTTTTTTTATGGCCCTCAGCCAGTGGTGAAAATTCCACATTCCTATGGCTGGGCCGAGTTACTACAAAGGGCAAGCGTTGTTGACTTGCCATGAAGTGTTACTTGGTTTATTGTACCCTCAGGGACGAAGGGTCCGGTCGACTGAGATTTGAACTCTTGACCCTTTGAGTAAACATTGGGCAGCCCTTTTTGCCAGTCCACTGCTGGATGAAGGCTGCCCCGGGCCATGTGTGCGGGCTATTCGCCCATACGTCATGCTGGATTAAAAGTTAGGCCTATTATACCCCAGTGTGTATACAGTACATAACAAAGCCTGGTTCTCAGCTTTTAAGCAGTGTTTGTTCATAGCGATGGTGATGAAGTATATATATACTTTAAATTTCAGATAAGATTTACTTTAAGCCATGACTGCACCAAATCCCTTAACTATATTTTTTTTATTAACCGCCAATCAGGGCTGTAGATGGATGGAGGGGACTGTCTGCCCCAGGTCTCAGAATCGAGGGGGCCTCAGGGCAGAGGGACCATCAGAAAGGGCTGAAAGGGCCTCAAAGGAGGCCTCCTGGCATTTTTGCCCCAGGCCTTCAAAAAACCTTTCAGTGGACCTGTTTGCAATGGGCTTTGCCTGCTTTATATCGGAAGGTTAATTTCTTGGTTCACTGATGATGGAGGTGGTGGTATATTTGTACGTATTTGGCACAGGAAATAAAAGCAATGTACAATTATAAACTGATCCTCTCCAATATGTAAGAGGAACTAATGTACGGGGAGGTAGATGGTTGGATTTGTGGATGGGCATGTGGATGGCGAGTTGGATGACCGGGTGGGTGGATGGTTGGTTTGTTGAATTGGTGGATGGGTGGATGAATGGTTTGAAGACTGGTTGCTGGTATGAGTGACTATATGGATGCTTGGATGAGTGGTTGGAAGGCTAGTTTGTGGGATGGGTTGGTGTGTAATTATGTTGCTGGTTGAATGGGTAACTGGTTAGATTGTATTTCGATTTAAAGCTTTCGTGACTGCAGGGATTCATCTTCTTGGTTCTTTCGGTAAAGTCACGTAGAAGGGAAGTAATAAAATAATAAAAATAAAACATAATATTATTA
>CM025655.2:5710913-5737919 GCA_014621495.2 Entosphenus tridentatus
TTTCGGTAAAGTCACGTAGAAGGGAAGTAATAAAATAATAAAAATAATAAAACATAATAAAATAATTCTCACGATGTTTCGGCCACAACGCAAGCAGCCGTCTTCAGGTGAAACCAGGTCTGTCGAGGCGACAGCGTCTGAATTCTTATTATTTTTATTATTTTATTACTTCACTTCTACGTGACTTAACCGAAAGAACCAAGAAGATCAACGAAGTTACTTATCACGTAGAAATTTATCGCAGCCAAACACAAAAAATAATCAAATGCCTGATTTTTGAAACGTGCCCGTGACTGTGCCACCTGGAACTCTGCCGGCTCTCGTCAGATGTCAGAAGCTAAGCGGAGTTGATGAGCCTGGATAGAAGCGCTCGAACGAGCCGACCGATCACACCTGCACAAGACCAGGTGCGGCACGGGCTGCTGCGGGGCTATTGTTGTTATGTGCACGGGAGGGGGGCGGTACAGCAACATCGATTGTTCCTCTACCCCCCCCCCTCCCCCCGCTGCAGTTCTCCCGAACGGTGCGTCACCCGCACCTGCACGACATCGGCGGGTCCCCCCTGGATCACGCGAAAAAAATTTACCCGTAAAAACAAAGTTTTTCACTATAAATCCTTTATATGCGTGGCGGCTAGAGTCCTCTCGTCCTCTGGCTTGAGATGGCTGCCACCTATGGGTCAGATGATTGCCTGCCACCATTAAGCAATTGGTAATTAAATCAACAAAAAAATCCTAAAAAGTGTAAAATTTTGGAGAAAAAAATTTCACGAAAATAAATTGTCACGCACAACGAGTCTGTGTGCAAAATGTCAGCTCGATTGGATCACGGGAAGTGGGTTAAAAAACGACCGAAAGATTTCCACGGTCGTAAGCGCGCAAGCAAGCAAGCAAGTGAACTTAATATAAAGGATTTTAAAAAACAACTGCACGTGGAGGACGTTGAGAGGTCGGAGAGCAGAGACGGACCCGGCTGAGGGCCTGGGTTCGACCCCAGGCAGCCGTCTGTGATTGAATCGGGCTCTCATCATGGCAGTCAGCTGATGGCCCCATAAGAGAGGTTTTTTTTGTGTTAGATGGTGGAAATATAAATGCATCGTCAAACCTGCCACCATCAGGCACAGCCAATTAGTAAAGCTTGTCACGTAGACAAAACATGCCAATTCGGTACTAGCTCAGTACACCGGTGTGTTGGATAGTAACCCCACAACATTTACATTATGGATAATATTGGCCACGAAAGCCTGTGTGTTAAACTGATTATCCCAGCCTGGGCACCGTTGAATGCACACACAGAAATTAACAAACCCCTCCCACGCTAAATTTGGTTCCGCACTTAAGTTGCCAAAATTTCAGCTCTTGAGAATGAAATAATCGGTTTGGCTACCGTCCGGCAAACATTACTCTCATTTGGCGTAGCGGGTGGACGATTGCCGGCCTCCACCGTGTGTGCCGAACCAGATATCTGTTGAAGAAGCGATCTCAGGGGTAGCTCTGTCATATCCGCTTCTGCGGCGTGCTGTTCTCACGCACGGAGGCTTGCGCTGCACTGCGGATGCTTCGTCTCGTGACGCCGATAACACGAAAGCACTCTTTAAAACCGGCGGGGGCTGTACTCTACATGTTTACATGCAAGAAACACGTGTGCGTGCAACTCGCACGTGCTCGCTTGACCGATCTCCAGTTGAAACCTAAGCCGCGTGGTGGAGGAGGCTGCGAGGAAAGTGATGGGAGCCCATGGGACGAGTTCCTGCGGTGGTGGTGGCGGCGGCTTCGCGATGGGGATGCCGCTCGCAACGACAGCTGCATCCCGGATAGTTTCCTCCAACAAAACCATCTCGCGGATGTGCGCAAGCTCGCGCGTGCGTGACCTACGCAGACACCCAGAATTCCTGGACCCCTTGGAATGAATTTGTCTCGTGATTTGTGTTTGTTGCCGATGAAGACCGCTCGCTTTTTGTTTGACACGTAGTAGTAGGCTTTCGCGAGCGATGTTATTCAAAACAAAGAGTGTTTTTTGTTGGGGAGTTCGATTGCGTGAATATTAATGTGTCGTTTTAATTCTGGCAAAAGCCGCCTGATGAAGCCGGCTGTAATCACCAGCGAAATATCGCACTCAAATTGTAAACGTTGTGGGTTTACTCGTCCAAAACACCGGTGTGCTGAAGTAGTAACCAATTGGCACGTTTTGTTTACCTTACTGATTGGCTGCGTCGGGTGGTGGCGGGGTTTAACGACGCATTTATGCTTAGACAGCTCTCCTTAGAGCCTAGTCTCACATGGGTTGGACCAGATGACGCGTCATCTGGTCTGTCTCGGGTGTGGACCAATCAACTTCAAGGACAGTGCACATTATCAGAGTTATGTTTTTTGTTTGCATTATGACTGCAGGTATTGTGGTCTATGCAAACATGACTCCTTGTAAAAAAAGGTGTCAGTTTTGTTGCCAGATAGAAGGGTAAAAAAACAATTATCATAATTTTTTACTGGCAAATGAGGTTCCAATGGTGGTAAAAAGTAATAGTTGCAAATATGGAAATGCGTTGTGACCCGACAACTCCCGGGCCAACGTTCGTTCTGTTAATTAAAAACTTTTGAAGAATCCATGACGTGTGCAGATTTTTTTTTCCTTCACTTGCTTTCAATTTTGTAAAAGTACTCTTCCGCCGAATTCCACCGCTGTCAGAATAAAAAAAAACGAAACCAGCCAATTCGAGAAGGGTGTTAAGCTCGCAAAAAATTTTCTCGGATGTCCGCGATCAACTTTAATCTCGGCGAGCACTCTCTGTCTCTCTCTCTCTGCGAACAAAAAAAAAATTCCACCTCCACGTCTGGAAACCCGCCAAGGTTCTTTAAAGACACGCGCGCGCAGAGAATTGTCAAGTTTACCCTTCTCGAGAGGTCAGCGCGCAGCATGAAAGCGCGCAGAATAAATTTTGAGCGTTGCATTTGGAAGAGAGACAAAAAAAGAACGCAATGATTTAAAGATGTTCCATTCAATTTGTACGTCTCTGGCCGACTAATCTCATACATGCCTATCTCTCCATTTCCTCTGCTGCCATGTTTTTTTTTTCAGAGTAAGCTTTGCCTCTTTGGGGACCATTTTTTTCCGGTATAAAAATGATACAAAAAAAATAGGCTATTACCCTGTCCGGAAATAATACACCAGGTGTTAAAATCTTCTAACACCACACATAACGCTTGTGTGTTATAACATGCAAACAAACGTGCTTTGAAAATTAATATATTCATTGTCTTTGAAACGGACTGGCCTACACCCAGACACATTCCTATGCCCCCTTCCGCCTGCTACTGCCACAGAGGGTTTCAGCGGTTGGGATCTACAGCCCCGCGCCGTCTCCCCACTCGTGGCGCTCGTTGTTTGGGCGCGACGTCCGAACGTTTGGCTCTGACGTGCTGGGTCGCTTCTCCGCCAGCGACCGTGAGCCTGAAGTAGGCCCCGGCGTGCGGAACGAAACGTTGGACGTCGGGAGACATTCGATGTTTGTTCGTCCGTGGGCGCTGCTGTTCCCCCCGATTTGCTATAATTCTCCTCCCGTCAAAATCTCAACCAGATGCGGCCGTTTCCTCCTTCGGCTGCAGTGCCTCCCACAACGTTTGATCATGTGATGTTGACCTCTGCCAAGAAGAGGGAACCGGGAGGGAGGTGGGGGGGAAGACATTCGCGAAAAAAGCAACACACAAGCCGGCTTTGAACTTTGACCTACGACCCGGCTGTCAGCGCGGCCCAGATAAGTGTCGTTGCCTGCGTCGCCACTTTTGTAAACGCGATCGTCAAGAGTTGCGGCGCGCGCGTCAACAGACCCTGGTGAAGAGCGCATCGAGCATCTCGCTCAGAAATGTGCGGATCGTGCAAGCGGTGGGGTGGAGGGAGGGGGGGGGTGCCTCGAACTATTGGGACGCGCACGCTCGTGTGCGAACGTCTCAAGACAAACTGATGAAATAAAATATCGAGTTTCGGAGCCGTCACATTGAGAACTGTCCCAGCAGAATAGCCCCCGCCGCCCTCCATCGGCTCTATTTAATTTTAATATTTTAAACATTTGTTTGTGGGTGAGAGCGGGGTGAAGGCGGATTTTTCTTTTGTTATCACCGACTTTGTCCCAGTTGTGCCGTCAGAAATAATGTCACGAGACCGAGAAAAGCCGCTCTGGAATTCTCAAGGCCGGGCGAGAAACGTTATCGCGTCGGGGGGTGGTGAAGAGCCATTGAGGATGACATCATGACATCACAGGAATTCTGCCGAGGTCTGAGCTCCGTTCGGTTGGGCCCTCTTTCACCCGACAGCTCACGGACGGAGGGGGGTGCGCGCCTTCGATCCAGGCCGGTTTTAACGACGAGACAATCCCCCCCTCCCCCCCCCCCCCGGGGGGGGGGGGGGGGGGGGGGGTTTGGTGAACAATTTTCGTCATTCGGTGCCTTAATCGCCGTCGCTCTTTAAGATGCCCTTCCTGCCTTTTACAAGGGCACGGTGGCCTCCTCCTCCTCTGCGTTTTCCCGCCGCCAACCGCCGCGGTCGGTTTGCTGCCGACGTTCCCTTTTACTTGCGTAGCCGTTAAATTCGAGCCGCTCGCTCCGGCGAATTTATTCATCCGAACGGTGGTGGTGGTGGTGGTGGAGGGGGGGCGGAGGCTGAAATGCGTTAACTGGTGGCGGAGCAAAGTGCGGTGGCGGGTTTACTGCGTATAGGAACCCCCCCCAATCGTTCACCCCTTTTGATTTGTAGCAAAGGTTGAGGGGGGGGTGGGAGTGACACATTTTCCCGGGTACACGGCAGACATTGTTAGTCTTCAGTTTAAATCCCATTGACTGCGGGGGCTGTTAAAACAACAACAAAAAAACCACCCCCCACCCACCCACCCTAAATGCCCTCCAGTAGACTGAGAAGCAGCCAAGCCCTCCCGCTACAGATTCCCACAATGAAGCCTCAAAACGCGGGGCCCCCCAATCATCATAAAGTGCACAAGTTTTTTTTGTCTTTTGTACGCCGGCCAATTACGCTGATTGAGCACATTGTAAGGAAGGCGACGCTGGTTGTTGTTGGTGTTATTTATATATATATTTTTAGTGGTTGCGTTTAATTGTGTTTAAAGCCGGGGAGTGCACGGATATAAATGGATGGCTAACAGACCCGGTTAACTCAATCTGCCCAAAACGCGTGTTTAATTCGTTTTTCACTTTGAAAACGGCTGAAAGAAGTTTTGCATGTGTGTCTCTTTCTAAAAAATGCCTCACGGTTCTTTGTATTAAGAGGGCTCCATGGGATTGGAATTAATTGCTCCGTGTGGTTGGAAAGAAAAAATAAAATAAAAATGTCATGCAGAATTTTCAGATGACATCTCAATGATAGCGTGGAATAATTTCCATATATTTCTGACCGAATTTTTATGTATTCAATTTTTTTAATGCAATTGCATCTTACATTTTAAGACCTTTATAAGGAATCATAATTGACCACTGGGGAGTGACCATGAAATGCTGTTAATTGTTATTCACTCTGTCGAGATACAAACACAGAATCGCACCAATTCATATCCTGTACGTCATACAGAATGGGTTAGATCGCATAAATATAAATGTGTTGTCAAGCCATCTCCACCCGACACGATCAATTAGTGCTGAGTTAACGGCCCATTTATATTCACGCGATCCAATCCAATATAACTTTTGTCATTAATAATATTGGTCGCGAAAGCCTACGTGTTCAATTAAACACGTGTAATAGGTTCACCTGTCCCCCTCCAGCCACTAGAGACCGCTGCATTCACCGCAATTTTGAATATTGAAAAAAACAATCGATTGCCGTAATGGAACTATGACCCTGACAGCTTGACAATTTGTCAAAATACCGCGAATTAAAACGCGTGCCCACTTTCACTCGCAATCCCGGTGAATGTGAATCTTAACATCCACCGCAGCCGCCGCTTCGTGTTTAAAACTGGTACATGACTCGCGTTTGCAATTCCCAAGAAATTATTTGAATTTAGTAAATTTGAGGTAGAGTGAGAATCTGTGCCCCCCCCCCCCCCCCCGTGTCTCCCACTCGAGATCATCCGCCTCTTTGAAGTGCCCACGCGCGTGGTGCGTGGTGGTGGCGCGTGGTGGTGGTGGCGCGTGGTGGTGGTGGTTCGTTGTGGTGGTGGCACGTGGTGGTGGTGGCGTGTGGTGGTGGTGGCACGTGGTGGTGGTGGCACGTGGTGGTTGTGGCACGTGGTGGCGCGTGGTGGTGGTGGCGCGTGGTGGTGGTGGCACGTGGTGGTGGTGGTGGTGGCACGTGGTGGTGGTGGCACGTGGTGGTGGTGGCGCGTGGTGGTGGTGGTGGCACGTGGTGGTGGCACGTGGTGGCGCGTGGTGGCACGTGGTGGCGTGTGATGGTGGTGGCGCGTGGTGGTGGTGGTGGTGGTGGCGCGTGGTGGTGGTGGCGCGTGGTGGTGGTGGCGCATGAAACCTGATGGAGTGCTCACGGCTCTCCTCGGAGCCTCGGCGCGACCTCTGACTTGCGGGGGTCACTTTTAATGGCGCCCTCGGCGTTGACAGAGCTCTGTGTCTCTCTCGCTCTCTCTCTCTTCTCTCTCGCTGCCGTGAGGTCATTCCCAGCACCCCGAAACCTGAAACACATGTCTATATCGACACAATTAAAATCTGCAATGATACTAACAACGATATTCAACAACGAATGTGTGCACCGTATGTTGAACTTCTTTCGCACCGTACGTTGACAACCGTGCCTATCGGAGTTGCGGGGGAAGGACAAAAAAAACAGTCCCCCCCCTTCCTCTTTCTGTTCACCCCGGCAGTAAAAATTGAATGCACCACGATTCGTCGATCGGCAGGACACGCGCGTGGTGGGGCACAGTGTGGGTATCATCCGCCCTGCAATAGATGCCTGGCCAACGTGCGTATAAAGAGCAGCCGCCAAATACTTTCGAGATGGGCTGCCGAGAAACCGTCCTCATCGCGGAGGCCCTCGATCCTGCCAGCAGTGGCATCAGTAAAGACATTTCAGGGCCGCGCCTTTCACCTTTGCGAACGGTCTCCCGGCACACGAGTGTGATCGTTAAACGGTACTCAGACGAGAATGTTCACGTTTTATTTTGGCGGTGCTAACTTTCAATTACTCTTAACTTTCGGACGCAGGCGCACTTTTTTTAAAATCGTTGAGCAGTAATACGCGGCTCGTCGTCAATCCACTTGCTTGGATGAAGGCCTCCCCCACCCCACGTTTTGATCGCGGCGATTGTTTGACCATACTTCACCACGATGCTCACCGTGGGCTCGGGGCGGTCAGAACCGCTCCCGGTCACCGCTGCCTCCCGAGCGCTGAGTTTTCGCGCAACGCACGAGGAACCCCTTTCAGGGCTAAGTGGACCTCGTGGAGGGGGCATAGGATCGGTTCAGGTGTCACTCGCCGGTGACGTTAGCCCACTTTTGCTCCTCGGTTTCCTGGATTGATGCTATGGATACCTCCCTTTGCCCGGGGGGGTCTAGATTTTAACTTGGCCTTGCTTTCCGTGAAGGCTAAATGAGCACAAATGAAAGCTTTTGCCAGGCAACTCGACGCCAACAAGAGAGAAAGAAAAACCGCTCCGCAATTGTGGGACGCATTTGGTTCTCTGTTTCTCCGCGCCGTGCGTACAACAGTCCTGGGACTCTCCTAGGTTAACTCAGCCTCAAATGAGTAACCTGGTGCGTTAAACATCGCCACTCGGGAGACAAAGGCGGCCGGGCGTGGCGCTGGCCGTCCACCCCTTCGGTGTGCCGTGCCGGCCTTCATAGGTGCTACTCGCTAACAGCACTTGCCCCAAAAGTGTCCCAAGGCTATATGGGGAATCTGTGTCTTTTACACACAGTGGGGAGCGGGAGTGTAGTGATTAGCACACTGTTCCACGAACCCAGCGAACTGAGTTCGATTCCCGCTCACGACCAATAACAGCGGCGAATATATGAAGTGGTCCTGGGCCTCCTTTAGGTCGACTCAGCCTTAAATGAGTACCTGGTGTGGGTATGTAACACATCATCACCGGGGAGACAAAGGCGGCCGGGCATGGCGCTGCTGGCCACCCATTCTCCATCGTGTGCCGCGCGAGCCTCCATAGGTGCTCGCAAACAGCACTTGCCCCTACAGTCTGTAGGGTGGATCTTCGTCTTTGTACAGACACGCACACACACAAAGTCTTTGGTTTTTACATCTTGAGGAGGTCTGGTGGGGTGAGGAAACCGTTTGCTGCCCAACAGTAAGTCTTCACTGCCAGCTGGGCCACGGATTCTATCCCTGGTGCCTCGTAAAACATTGATGCGAAAAAAGAATAAGAGTTCGTTTGAGACACAAACGTGTTCGGTTTTTTTATCTTCCCCCCCCCATCTCTCTCTCTCTGCACCAGTGAGCTGGGTTGCATTTGTGGAGCTTGAGGGTTTCAGCAAAGCAAAGTAAAAAGCTTAGTGTCCCCAAGTAGCTCAACGAGGGGGGGGGGGCGAGGGATCCGGACAACGACATCTTCGCACCTCCGATTAACGCCGTTGGCTACGTACGGTGCGAAAGAAGTTCAACGTACGTACGCACATCATTGTACTACGTACGCACATCATTCTCACGAAGTGCGGCAGGCGCTGGCGGAGCAGCGCTGGGTGGAGAAGTGTGGTCAGCGTTGTTTGCCTGCTTCTTTACGTTTCCTGGGCAACACCCCGGTTTACGTCGGGGATGCGTTCCCGAAAGGTGCGACGACGAATGTCGAAACGAAGCGGATTTGCCGGGGTCAGTAGGTGGTGGGGGTGAAGGCCGAGAGGCGACGGATCACGAGAAAGGACGTGACGATGCTGTCAGCGACGTGGGTGTTTGGGTCGAGGCGACGCGAGTCAGGTAGTAAATTGACGACGTACTTGCGAAACGACGTAAAAAGGGGGAGACGTGAATCGGGGTACTGTATTCCTGTACCGGCTTAAACTGAAATCGTAATAGACACTCGAAACGAATGGTTGTAAATAAGCCGACGAATCTTGGACATGTATCTTGGCTGCATCCATCTTCTATCAACTCGGCTAAATCGAGAGCTCTACTACAGTATATCGTACGAATCACTACCAGGACGATGATTTGTTTTTTTTTTACATCGGGGCAATGGCCTACGGTGTTTGGGGTGGAATTGATAAAGTTGGAAGGGTTTCCAGTTTGGGATAAGTGCTGCTGCTGCTGCTGCCTTGATTGTCGAGCGATTATTTGGCGGTTTAAAAAAAAAAGTAGCTTCTAATGTTTAAAATGTGCGTGCGTTTTCACGTCTCGTGGGCAGCTGCAAAGGTGCGGCCCTGCAATTGCTCGCTCACGCCACTGCTGGCTGAAGGGCCTCCACTAGTGGGAGGATTGGAGAGCCCCCGTTTAAGGCGAATGTCATTCTGGCCTGTCTCTTTCGCGCGTTGCCAATCATCGTCAAGGAGCGTAAACCATCATCACGCGGTACTCCGGTCATCCTCGCAGCAGCGCCGGCTTTTGGCTAAGCCATCGAACAAAGACGGTGGCCACCGCATCGCACGGCGCTTTCAGATGCGCTTCTGTGGCCGTCTGGAACGCTCTTCTTTTCCCACATTAGAAAGTCACTGGAGCTATGCACTTTTAAAAAAATCTAGATTTAAAACGCATTGCTTTTAAACTGCTTTTTCTATTTCGTGTGTTATCCTTCCCCGCATGTCCGGTTAGCACGGTTGGCTACGTACGGTGGGTGCGAAATACATACGCGCCAGTTGGACGTCTTGCAAGAGCAGGGAGTACCCACATTTTACCCCACTACACGTGGCCTGTATTCCGCTGGGTGAACAGAGGCAGTGGATAGGGGGTCGGGGGAGTCGGGGGAGGAGGTTTCGGGGAGTGTTTAGGAAACTTCCCCCTTTGTTTCAACCGCCGTGCCGAGATTGAACCGCCGTCCGTCAATCTCTCCGGATCACCAGTCACGGCCGCAGCTTCCTTCAAGGCAGCCTCATGTGTTTTAGCGATTTCACAGAACCGTGAAGCCGAAACGGACTTGACAATGCCTGTGAAGTCTTCCTGCTGGAGAGGGCCACGATGCCGCCACTGGCGATCTCTCCTTCACTGTGGTCTAGGGGATAAGCGGCTGTCAGCTGTGGAAAGCGTGGTTTTCATTACGGCTCCACGTCCTTTACAGCGTACGGAACAACGTCGAGCCAGGCCGCCCGTACCGCGGCGTAAGAGGCGGTGGGGGTGGGGGGGGAGGTCACGGTTTGCTCCGCTGTTGCCGTACGGCTCTCCGGCGCGACGTCCGACGGTTTTGCTCCACGCGCCGGGGCCATGTTCGTGGAAAGTGAAATTTCCCGCGGAGGCTCCCGACGCCACGCGGGAGCGCGACGTCGCGGCTGGGGAACAATGTCGAACGACGCGCGGGTCACAACACGAGATCTCGTCGGGGGGGGGGAGCCCGCCCGGCCGATTGTAATGAGATTCATCTTCTTGGTTCTTTCGGTAAAGTCACGTGACTTTACCGAAAAAACCAAGAAGATGAATCCCTGCAGTCACGAAAGCTTTAAATCTAAATATAATGAACTCGCTTCTTCGTGTGCCCCGGCAAGCCTCACCTGCGTCTCAAGACTTAAGGGTGCGGCGATTCGTCGATTCGCGCATCGAGAGCGATGCTTCGGCTTAAGCATCAATTAGCTTCTGTAAGAATCGATGGGCGGGGTGCATTGTTACTCGGCACCGGAGGACCGTGAAGGGCAGCAGCGATGGCTCGGGGAGGTGTTCATCCAGAAGTGGATAGATCATGGGTGGCAGTGATGATGGTCTTGTGTGTAATGTATTAACGTTACTCCTGAAGCCGCTGGAGGCCACTAAATTGACCGCAGCGGCTAAAAAACAGCGATACAGTATCGAACTGTGACCCCTGATTTGCAACAATTCGATTGTATTATTGCTTTTTTAAAACCACGATCCATGTCGGAGGAAGTTGGAGGAATTTTAAGTGGCCCCGAGAAACGGCTGCGGCGTAGAGGGGAAAGGTATTCAGGAATCTGAACGTGTCGGCACAGCAACCTATTTGCTGTACTGCCTCGCTCGCAACGCGCGCACGCGCCGGCACACACAACCCAGTTGTTGTTTTTTCTTCCACCCGAACGGGATCTCTGTGCCGTCAAACAACAATCGTGACCCGTGAGCTTTCTCATTTTACAAGCCGTGCGACGCCCACAGTCTGACATTCAAATTAGGGTTCAAGGGAGGAGGCCTGGGGGGGGAGGGGGAGCGGGTTACAAAGGTCAAATGCAGGAATCAGGACAATTGCACAAAATTGCGTGCGCAATTTCGGAGTTAAATAAAATAACCCGAAACGAGGCTCGCCGACGGAATTTGGCAAAAAATTTACGCAGAAAAAGGAAGAAAAAAAATCCGTAATAAAGCAACCAAAACAAAGTAAATAAATAATGCCAATTAAGTCAAGATGACGTTCGGAAGAGGGTTTTTTTTCAGACGCTGCTTGTGATTAAACCGGGCTTTCACAGTGAGGCGAGTTGATGGGCTCAGCCCGGTCACCAGTGACTCACATACAGACCCATAGACTCACGTAGAGACTCACAGACTCACATAAAGACCCACAGACTCACATAGAGACCCACAGACTCACATACAGACCCATAGACTCACATAGAGACCCATAGACTCACATACAGACCTATAGACTCACATAGAAACCCATAGACTCGCATCCAGATCCAAAGCATCACACAGAGATCCATAGCCTTACATAGAGATCCATAGACACATAGAGACCCATAGAATCACATAGAGACCTATTACCTACTTTGATCACCCAGAAATGTCTGTCCGTCCCGCACGTGACGTCACTCCACATGAGGCCATTAATATTCATGAGTGGGTGGATTTTTACACTAACGCAGAAGAAGGTCGAGCTAAATTAAATAATTTATTACGCAAAGTCGCTTCAAATATGATGTTTATTTACAGAAAGTGACGGTAAAAGATAAATATACGCAGCACAGTGCTACAGCCGTGCGTGACGTCACTGCAAAAGAGACCCGCCCCCTTCATTAATATTCAAGTCCGTGTGGAAATTTACACAACGCACAAGAAGGTCGCGCACTCCACATGCCGCACCCCTCCACAATAACCATGAGGGGGTGACGTCACTCCACATGCCGCACCCCTCCCCAATAACCATTAGCGGGTGACGTCATTCCACATGGGGCAACCCCCCCCCCTCATTAAAATCATGAGCTGAACAATTTTTCCTTTGAATATTTCTGATTTACTGCAATATACACCCGTCATTGGACGGGCAAACAAGCTAGTCGATTAACATAGCGACCCACAGCCTCACATAGCCTGACTCGTGGTGAAACTGGGTTCTCAATTGCAGCAGCGAGTTCATGCTCGGCACGAAGAAGCCATCACGTGGCGTTTAATTGTCAACACGTTTAAGTGCCCAAATACTGCGATAGAATGGGTTGCAGATATTAGAAAGGCATGTGATCAGTAGAAAGGGGTGCTGATAACAAATAAGGGCGCGGGTAATAGTAGAGGCACGAACACGATTGAGAGACGTGTGGATAGTTGAAAGGCGTTGCTGATCGTAGGACGGGATCGCGGATAAGAGAAAGACGCGAGGGAAGATAGAATTGGAAAGAAAAGCGACTTTGCCTTTCGCCCCCCCCCCCCGTGTTTTGTCAACGCGCCGGTCATTCGCGGTGCCGCTCACAATTATGAACATTTTAGTTTCTGCTGCTCAAGAGTCCGTCTTGCCTGTAAGCGGTAAACGATTGAAAGGGGGAGGAAGTTTAATTTGCCCGCGCGATTGTTTCTCCGTCTGCTGGGTCGGTTCGATGGGCGGCGATGGAACGGGGGTGGGGGGGAGGTTTTGTCGTATCGAATATTTCATCGGGAGTGAAGCGGCGATCGGGAGACGCTCCCGGGCACGACCGACCGTACGTTCCAAGCCACGTTACTTTGTTAACGTCCTTCCCCCGCGCCTCCGATGAGCACGGTTGGCTACGTACGGTGCGAAAGAAGTTCAACATACATACTGTACGTACATTGACGTGACCCCCGTCAGGCTTTCACTGTATCTTCATTGCTGTTACATTTATTTCACGGATAATCATTTTTGTCCGTAATGTATTATTTTACTGTGGCCCTTACAGTTCAAGCCACACTGTTGTTTCTTGATTTGAAGCTTTCGTGACTGCAGGAATCCATACTCTTTGGTTCTTTCGGTAAAGTGACGTAGGTAGAAAAATAAAATAAATAATAAATAATAATATTTTTTATTGACGAATATGAGTTGTTTAGTTAATTGTGCTTGTGCACCATTGGCAGAATTACCAAATAATTTGTTTAGAACATGAAAGCTCCTTGATTTAAATTTTCTTCAAATTTTTTTTTATGTTGAGTTTGTCCCAAATGTATTCAACTTAGACTGTCGGGTTTTTAATGCCATCAGGCGAAGTGCCCCGGAAGGGATATTCTAGCATGGGGCCATCGCCCCATGCTCGAGAATGGCCCGTGGATCCAGATTCCATAGAACTACCTCCGAGACATTTCTCCGTGACAGTTCAACACGCGCACTCTGGGATGCCGCACTTCGCTACATGCCCTGTTACACAGGAATGTTCACCGCGTCGTAGTCAACCCGATATTTATACATTCTCAAAGCTGAAACTCGGGCAAATTAAGCGAAACGTATAATTTAACGCGAATAAAATCGAATCTGTGCTGTCATTGGTGACGGGGCCGAGAGCAGCGGCGTAGCAATCGAGTGATGCAGGCGGTGCAACTGCGCCCAGGGCCCATGGGGTGAGGGTGGGGCGGAGACGCCCGGGTGTCGAGCGACGAAAGAAAAAGGTCACGTGCCAACCGCGCTACGCGGCTGGGCCGAGATCATCAACTTGCTAAACGCGAGAACCCAGTTTGTATCGCCGTTGGGAGCTCGTGGACACCGGGCCTCGTTACCCCAGGATCCCCGGCGGTGCGGTCTCGGCACCCTGACCCCTAAGCCACCCAGATGCCCCCGTCGACGTTTAACGCGCCACCATTCTCCCACGGTGCGGGCCGCGGGGGTGGTGGGGGGGGGTGAGCGCCGAGTGTGGTTGTCGCGTGCGGAGATTTCGATCTCGGTGACCCGCGTTCAAATGCGCCCTCCGTGTCCACTCGGCACCTCCCTGAGGACACACTCCGCCCGCTGCACCGAGGGCTGAGCGCGATTGCCGCCCCTAGGTCAGCTCGGCAGTAAATGAGCGACGTTGACGGGAGCCTTTGGAGACAGAGGCCGACTTTTTGCGTGTGGCGGGAGCTCGTTTAAAAAGGGCGGGGGGGTGGCAGGCACCACAACGTCAGTGAAAAGGGCACGACACCGTCAAAGTTAATCGGACTTTCAACAAACGTTGAACAGGACGGGTGGCAACGCGATCTGCTTTCGTCCGTCGTGCATTCTGCTCGAGCTGCCGGCGTGCTTGACGATCGCGAATTATCGATGTCCGCCAGGAAAATGGAAATCGCTGCAAGAAAAAACGCCACCCGTGTTAAATGACTTCGTAAGATTGTCGATGTGAGGCTGAGCCGTCCACAGGGCGGATGGGGTGGGGAGGGGGGGCTCCATCCCCCTCCAGTGGGGGGGGGCTCACCACCGCTCTTGTCCATACCCCCCACTGGCGCTACAGGACTAATAGTGGTGCCCCTTAGGGGGGCGGGCGGGGAGGGGAGGAAGGTGACCCTCAGGAATAATTTTTGGAAAGTGCCCCCACCTTACGATTTATAATCTCATAATAGTGAGACAATAACAGAGCTGTAGGCCAAGAGAGAGACATTCATTTACTAAACCATTAACTTCATTCATTTGCCCAGGACGGCCTCCCCGAGTCTCGTGTGACTCTCTCGTACGGAGGATCCTTGCCAATCATCCGCAGTAGCTGGGTGACGAATGCTCTTAAGTGCCATCACCAATTGAGTAAAAAAATGTTTAAAAAATGCGGGAAGTGGGGGTGGGTGGGCGGGGTGACTTGTAACTTTTTTTTCTTCTTCAATTTTTCAGCCTTCGGTTCCTTGCGAAGACTGCCGCAGGTTCACACGGCCCGTCGTGATCGTCGTCGTCGTCGTCGTTGTTGTTGGCCACCCACGAAGCACAATGATTCTCAAGCTATCGCCCCCCCCGCCCCCCAAAATAACAGAAGCGTTGACGAGACTCAATTATCTGACCGGTCGTCCCCAGCTTGTAGTTTTGTTGTTGTTCCGGCAACTCCCCCCCCGCCCTCCCTGCCTGCCGTGGCCACCACCACCACCAGCCCACGCCTTTTGGCCTTTTCAAACATGAAAATATAGTTCTGAAGAAACAAATACATTTTACCTCCTCCCTCTCTATCCCCCCCCACGCCCGAGGGTTTGGGCGGTCCTTGTGCACTTGGCATTCTTCACACACACGCAAAAAAAAACATCATTTCAGCGGGTAGGGGCGTGGAACTGAACAACAACAACAAAAAACCCCTAATGAGTTTGGGAAAAGGGTGTGGTTGGTGGTGGTGGCGGCGGTGGTGTTGGGAACGGCGGCTTGTTTTTTTTGTGCACAATTCGCGTGTGTTCCGTTTCAGGATTTTCGCGCGCCGCTTTGCACGGGACGTGAAGAGCAACCCGGCCCGTTTGGCCGCCTGCTCGTTACCGCCGTGGGATCGGAGCGGTTCGCGAGCCGCGGTGAGCCCGAGTTCGTCTCCTGGCCTGAACGTGATCGTGGGCCTCCTCGAGTTTGACTCGGCCTAACGGTGCTTTGTGTAAACATCGGTTCTGGGAAGACAAACACGGCCGGGCGCGATGTTGGCCACCGCCCCCCCCCCCCTCGTGTTGCCGTGCCCGCCTTCAGAGGTGCTCGCTAGCAGCACTTTCCCCATCAGTCTGTTAAGGCTATACGGGGGATCTTTGTCTGTGTGTGTGTGTTAATGCACAGCGGAAGCCCATTTCCTTGACTGTGGTTTTCCTGTTTATAAGTCTGGCCTGATTGAATACTGTTGTCTGCTCCCAGAATGCGCGATCTTCTCAAAATCTGCCGCATCAAACGTTTTTGGGGGCTTTTTTTTGTGTGTTCCGCCTGCCTGCCCCGTCCGTCTGCGTGGGTGGGTGGATGGGTGGGCCACGCCTGCACCACCGCGCCGTCTCAGTGTAGCGCGCAGCTGACGAGCGCACAGCCGGTTACGACCGCACCGCGGCCCCCACGGGCCAGAGTGGAGGCCCAGACGCCAGGCTACAAAGGGAGGGGTTGGGGTGGGGGCGGGGGGTGAAAGTGGAGACCCCCGGGGGCCCGTGCCAGCCAAAGCAAGGCCGCTGGCCTGTCCGTCCAAAAATGCGCACCCATGCACGCGGACGCGCTTTCGTGCGCGCCCGCGTGGGCGCACGTGGTCTGTCCGCTGCTGGATGAGGGCCTCCCCGTGTCGCGCCGGTCGCGGAGGTTGTTTGACCATACTTCACCGCACTGGTCAGCGCGCGTTCGTGAAGGTCGAGGTGGCGGGGAGGGGAGTATAGACCCTGGGAACATAGAATTACGTCATGGCGATGGTTTTGCAGCACTTCGCTCCGTTTCCGACCATTCAGCCCCGCAGAAGCCTGTAACACCTGTTATGCATAGCGATCACGCATGAAAGTGCTATCTAGGCTCAAAGCTGCTTGGCCTCCGAGATCTGAACGCGCCCGGGAAGGGCGGCCGCCGTGGAGATGGAGTGGTGTAATCAGCTGGTGTACAGTGGCTATAGGACGCCGCAGTGCGAGATGTTAACTCTCTCGCCTGGTATACAGGAAGTCGTGGCGCCTGCTGTATTTTTTGAGTTTGCATGTTCTTCCCGTGGTCGCGAGGATATTTCTGCGGGGGGTCCTTCGGTTTTTCCTTCCACATTTATGCATTTAAGAGTATTTGGCTGCTATAAATTTCCACGTAATACTTGGTTGTGCTATCCCTTGTGGCCAGATCACTTCTGAAAAGAAGAGCTTTATAGCTCACTGGGCTTTACACCTGCTAAAATAAAATAACAAAAATATCTAGTTTAGTTTCATAGTTTATTGATGGATCATTGTATCGTGAGACTTTGAGAGATAGTGTTTTACTTTGGGAGCCCTTAATACAGCAGTGGAGAGATCGTGGCTGACGACGAAACATTCATGCAATTATCCCACTCTTTTTAACCCCTGCATGCTTGCATTCTTTAAGGATATATGATCCTCATGGCGGTACCCCGGGTCACCAAATCATACCAAATGGGCCGAGGCAATTAAATATGTTATTTCTGGGACACTATTTTTGTCCAGGGGTGTACTTCACTCTGCGACTGGGGCACCAATAAATCCGAAATCAGTGCCACACTCCGCGATGTCGAAACGCATTGAGGACGATTGCGCCGAGACCCTGAACGCTCGCGGTACGCACCGTGGTGGTGCATCGTAGTGCACAGCTCGTCCAGATGAGTTCGATTGCCGCATCGCCGACCATCGACAGACTAACAACAACCGCCATTCGCCACTAAGTGGCGGTGACGTCACCACGACGCTTGTGCCAGGCCAAGTGCACCTTGAGGCCACGTGAAGTGTCGAACGCCCGCTGGCAGGAGGTCACGGGGCAGACCCAGCAGGTGCCATGGGACGACTGACCGAGATGACCGAGATGACTGGCTGATGCACCACCTTTGCCCCCTACTGTACTAACTTGCTGTGCTTTAGCCACCCGGCGCTCCGCTCGTTGTTGTGAGCGTCGCTCCTCCGCCCTCCGTTGTTGTTGGAGGGTGACTGCATCACGGACATTGTGCGAGAGCCGGGCAACGATGGTACCCCGGGGTACCGCCATAAGGTTCATATAAATACGGTATTGTTGGGTGTAATGCGATTTCAGGAGTCAAACGAACCCACCCTCCTCCCAAAGGTGTTGACGGATGTTCGTGTAATTTCACAGTAGTCATAAGGAATAGCAGTCGACAACAGTTGACACGAAGCAAGAAAAGCGTTGAGAATCACGAAGATCACCCGTGTAGCCTTAACAGACTGTTGGGGCAAGTGCTGTTAGCGAGCACCTATGAAGGCCGGCACGGCACACGAGGGAGTGTCTGGCCAGCACCACGCCCAGCCGTCTTTGTCTTCCCAGTGACGATGTTTACACACCGCACCAGGTACTCATTTGAGGCTGAGTCGACCTAGGGGATGCCCAGCACCGGTTCAGATGATCGTCACTGGTGGTGACGGTGAGCGGAAATCGAACCCGGGTCGCCGGGTTCGCAGCGCGGCGCGCTAACCGCAGCACTAACGCTCCCTGCCATGAATCACACACACGCTCACACACACACTCACGCACGCTTCACTGCTGGACTTTGCTGTCAAGCGGTGAAATATTCCACGTGCGCGCACGTGTGCACTTTCACACGTTGCAGAAGGAAATTCGTATAACACGACTCCATTATGCAGAGGATATGCCCTCTCATATTATTTGTATCCGAGGCGCCATATGGTACAGTTTAGACCGATGACTAATAGCTGGACATGTATCGTTTTTTTTGTGCGGTACAGTGTTACATTACCCCGGGGCTGTTTGTCTTCATTGATTTGTGATGTGTTGTGACTTTAATTGACGTAATTGATAAGTGGCGACGTTGAACTGTGGCGGTGTAGATTTAGACGGGATCTGTTGTTTGCGTTTCCAATTTCTCTTCCGTGTTTCCTTCGGTTAGAGTCGACCCCGCGCGGACTTGGGCCTCAATATCCGCGGGCCAGAAATCCGAATGCCCTCAGCTCGGCTCCGTGAAAGATGCGTGGCATTCCGACGAGCCGCGGCTAGCCGGCTTGCAACGATGCACAGGTGCTCTTTTCACCGCATCGCGCCTGCGCTTTCAGACGCACTTCCGCGGCCGTCTGGAACGCTCTTCCCTCCCACATTAAATCATCTACATGGGAGGCTAATTTCTTTAGAACTTTCCTTTTGTGTTTAGCTTGTTGTCCTCCCCCCCCGCCACTTCCGATTAGCACGGTTGACTACGTACGCTGTGAAATAACTTCAACATACATACACGCACGCATGAATCTCAAATAAGATAAGATACATCGGCTCCTCAAGATGATGTTCGCAGCCCGTGCAACCGGTGACTGCACGAAAAAAAAGCCACCGTGTAATAACATCCGGTGGTCCCACACTTGACTTGGCCAAATGTCAGCTCTGATCAATTTAATTAACATATCGGTTTGACTTGCCGCGCGATGAACCTCGGCGCTCATTTTTCGTTTGCTTTGTCCGTGTCAGCATTTTTTAAATCAAATTTCACACTGCAGTGGCCAATAAGCGCTAATTACACATGTTCTTTATGCATGCCGAGTTGTTTCTCTCCACAAGCAAATTCCCTCTGCTAAAAGCACCCAATCCTGCTCTTGGTCCACCTCTTTATGTAATAACTTCAATCCCAATCCCCCTTCGGCAACTGCTCCAGACGCACGTGTCGCCGCTGTGTTCCCAGCGTGTCTCTCCAACGATTGGCGGCGTAGCTATCGAGCGTGCAGGAGGCGCAATGTGTGTATGTCGGGATCTGTTACGCAGCCAAGCGCGCCAATCGGAGGCGCGGGATTAGAATCGCACCGCGCTCTCGCTAGACACGCACATCAGCGTATAACACGCAGGCAGCAGCAGCACTTGGCTTTACGCACGGGCGTGCGATCTCCACTGCCCCATCTCCACCGCGCCCCTCTCTCCGACGGGCTGGAGAGAGGGGCGCAGGCGATGGGATGCAAAGCATGTGACATGGGATGGGGGCCCCAATATAATCCCTTGCACCAGGGCCCATGCCAACCACGCCAGGCCACTCTCAACTATTATTTTAATTTAGTTTTTATTTTCCTGATAAATTTGCTTTATATATTATATATGTAGGTCCTGGTGTGATTCCTATAGTTGCATTCGTATTATTATTATTATTCGTAAAACGTTTAAAATAGCTAAAAAAAAAGCTCTCGTTCCAGGAATGTCTGCGTCTGCAGGGACCGCGTCTGCGACCGTGCCAGCAATATGACGCACGCGCACGCTCATTCATCTTCGGGCGCGCGTCCCTCTCCAAGTTTCCTCTCACGCTTCCTGCTGCTTCCACCCGCGGCCCTGATTAAGCTCAGAATTCAGTGTCCCTCTCGACACCGCCACCTTTTCCCTGCAGCCCCCCCGCCCCCGCCCCCCCACCCCCGCTCTTTGACCTCCACCCAACCGACAAGATGCACCGTTGTTGTGTTTTTATGACTCTCTATGGTTTTTTTTTGTTCTTTCGCTATTTTGTTGCACTTGCCACGTCAGCGGTAGCCGATGATCGCGCATCAAAAAAAAAAACCCCGCGTCGTGATTTTTCTGCACTTGCTGGCTAATGTTTTCAGGGGTGATTTAAACAAAGCAACTGCAAGAACAACGGTGCTCCGCTTTGTTTTTTCTCCAGTGATCCCTCCGACGTCTTCCTGCCGAAGTCGTCGTTCGTGATCGGGAACCTGGCAGCCTGACGGACGCCGAGCTGCCAACGGAAGCCGTTGGCGGGTGTGCGAGCAAGTCCTCGGATCGTCGTGAGTTCTTGAGACCGTTTCAAAATTGCTACCTTTTGAGATCGTTCAAAAATTAATACCTTTTGAGGTGTCGTGATCTCAACTGTGGTGACGTTATATATTAAAAAAACAACTCAAATCCATCTGCGGTCAAAACAAGAGGGGTGGCGTTGCGAGAAGCCATTCAATAACCGTTATTTGAGATAATAAAAAAAATGGATATCTCACCCCTTGACACGTTAGCGATCTCCACTGTGGTTATTTTTGTTGGGTCCGAAATAGCAGCGTGGTGTCGTGAGAGGAAGCCCTGCGATATTTGTGTGTTCTGATGATCAAAAAAAAATTCCCACCCTGGGAAAATCCAACATCTCAACGGTGGATATATATTGAATTATTTTTGTATCCATCTACGTCTGAAAGAGACGCCAAAACACAGCAGGGCATTGCTAAGGAAGCCGTCCCCTTTTTTCTGCCCGTCCACCCGCGCACGGGGCCTTCACTGTGTCGCTGTAACGGAGGTTTATTAGCTCGCTAATTGGGACCGCTTGAAACGGCGTTGTCACCAGACGCTTAATCCCCGTCGTGCAAATCCAGCGCACGCCCGTCAGCGAGACACCTCTAAAACGGAGGCAGCCCTAACCTTAAGCAGGGCTTCGATGCCACTTTAAAAGGTTAATCTGTCACAACATCCCGCAAGCATTTGGTGGTGGTGGTGGTGGTGGGGGGGGATGGAGAAAATAAAAAAATAAAGGAAAAAGCGAGCAACCTTCTTCAGCCACACATTCGCAAAGGAGCAAACCGACGCACATAATCGGCAAACATCAGCCGGCCACAATTGTCGAAACAGAGAGGGATAAGTGGGAGTGCTGTGCCCCGCCCCTCCTGCCACCGCCTAGTCCGTGAGCCGTGGCGAATTGAAGCGCCGCCGACTTCAGCCGAAGGTCAGAAACGACTCAGGGCGTGGGTAGCTTGTTGACATCGCGGTGCCAGCGCGCCGCGCGGCCGAGGGTGCAGCCAACGCTGGGTGTCGTGGGGTTATCCCGACGCCCCCCCTCCTCTCTCCCCCCCCCTCACCGCTATATGAAGCACGGGCCAAGGCAGCGTCTGAGGTGCCGCCCACCTAAGAGGGATATGCAGGTGTGGGAAGATTAATATAGCAGAGGATCGTTAGAGTTGGCGGTGACTTTGGGTGGGGAGGACTTTCATCCAGCGGTGGATTTACCATGACCATCGCCACGGTGGCGAGATGTTAACTACCTCGCCTGGTATACAGGAGGTCGTGGGTTCGATCCCGACCCTGACGCCATTATATTTAAAGTTTGCGTGCCTCTCTCCCCGTGGTCATGTGCACTTTTCTCGGGGTCCTCTGGTTTATCCCTCCACATTTAGAATCAGCATGCATTTGGAGTGTTTGGCTGCTATAAATTTCCACACGATAAGCCACGTTTATTGCGCTACTATTTGTGATAGCCAGGCCGCTTCTGAAAAATAGCAGTATAGTGCAGTGGGCCTCACCTGGTAAAATAAATAAAATAGTTCAATTGTCTTTTTTTATCGTTTGATGAGTTTGTATTTTTCTCACCGCAACCGTTCCGCGGATTGACGGAGCCCTTCGGACGCACAGCAGCGTCCTCCGCGCGGAGTCAGCGGCCCCGCGGCTGCGTAAGGAGTTAACCTGCTTGTATTGCAGCGGTTGAGCGAAACGTACATCGAAATAGGGTCCCTCAGTTCTCCGTATTGCGTGGCGACGGTAATTAATAATAGTGTGAGCAAATAATGTGCCACTGCGCATCTGTAGTCGACCCCAATCACCAGCGGGAACTGTTCGGTTGTAGGCCACCGCCGGCTTTCGTGACCTGTGTGCTATCAAGGGCAATTGCGCGAAACGTCGACTGTTACATACTTTTAGTCATTTAGTCAGTGATTAGTTAGCAATCTCTTACTGAAATGTGCAACGGGGCGGCGGTGCTCGTCTGTTCACAGCCCTGGCCCAGTGGTGGAAATTCCACGGTGCTATTACGAGGGCGAGACTCCCGTGAAGGACAACCGCTGTTAGCTGGACATCTGTGACACTGCTGCTGACCATCTGTGAAAAAGAGCTTCATAGCTCATCGGATTCCTCCAGTGTCAGTAAATATTCTGATTCTGAACTTCGCCACAAAGCGGCGGTTCCTCTTTTTACTGACGCCAGAGTGATGATTGGCCGAGTTGGCGATGGTTTGAACTCGCAAACCTTTTCGATCGCGAGGCGCCCCCTCTCCCCTCCGCTCAAACCCACTCGGCCTCTGGACCCGCCACCTTTTTTTCGACGGTGCGACCACCGGATGTGTGTCTGTATATATGTGCGTGTTTGTACTTCTTATGCACCGTACGTGGCCAACCGTACTAATCGGAGGCGCGGATGCGTTTGCGCACCGCCACTACGAACGCAGAATCGCATTTTTTTTCATGCCTCCAACTTACGATCCGTGGCTGCCACCGCCGCTGCCACTGCTGCCACTGCTGCTGCCACTGCTGCTGCTGCCACTGCTGCCACTGCTGCTGCTGCTGCTGCTTCTATGGCTGCTGCCACTGCTGCCATAGCTGCTGCTGCTGCTGCCACTGCTGCTTCTATGGCTGCTGCCACTGCTGCTGCTGCCACTGCTGCCGCTACTGCTGCTGCCACTGCTGCCGCTGCCGCTGCTGCCACTGCTGCTGCTGCCACTGCTGCTGCTGCCACTGCTGCTGCCACTGCTGCTTCTATGGCTGCTGCCACTGCTGCTGCTGCCGCTGCTTTGCGCCTTCTGCACAGGGGACGAGCCCCCCTCTGCCCCCCACCGCCCCACGTTTAATGGTTTCCATTTGGCCGGTGTTGGTTGACGCCGCCGCCTCGCGTGCCTGGCCCGCATTAGCGGCCGCGCTCTAGACGCTCGCTCGTAAGGAGCGCACGGCACCCCGTGAGGCGGGGGGGGGGGGAGGGAGGAACGGGAGCCGACGCGCCCATGCCGTGGAGGATACTTGCTTCAGGATTTATCGTTTGACCCTGCCGCTATTGTGGGGAGATTTTTTTTTTTTAGGGTGATGCCGCAGGCCCTTTCGGCCTGGCAAGCGGACGAGCGCCGTAAATTAGTTTGCGTCTCCTCCGGCCAGAGACTCTTTTTTTATTTTTTTAAATCCCGTCTCGCTTACGGCCCGTAAAAATAAAAACAACAGAAAGTCGCTGATGCATCATCCCACGAAAAAGTGACGCTTTGTTTTACGTCCCGAATTTATGAGCCGTCGCTGAACAGTAACGAGAGTAAGCGATACGGCGGCGGGAATAGAACCGGGATTATGAGCAGTGAGGGCAAACGGTGTCGCGCCGTATTTAAACACACGCACACGCTGTCCGCTCGCCGCGTGCCTCGTTAATGCTTCACAGAATTTTCGCCGCGTAAACTTCGGCTGATGCCGAGTTGTCATTTTAACGTTCCGCGCTTAAGCACCCGAAAAGAAGTGGAAAGCCGCGAGACCCAGGATGTGTTTGTTTTATCGGCAGTGAATTCTATTTTACAGTCCCTGCATCGCGATGGCAGCGCTCGTCCGTGACAGTGTTACGATGTCACGAAGCGCTTCTTTGTGGTGGGGGGCAAACAACAGCAAACAAAAACGTGAAATTCCACTCCGGCCCTCAATGTCAACATCGCTCTTAATCAAACAACATCAGTCTACAGTCCCATGAAAAATAATCTGTGCTTCGGGTTTCCTGGCTGGCTGCTTTCCGGGCTCCTCTCGATCCCTCCAATAACTCTGTTGTTGTTGTTGTTAGTGGCTGCGGACCGTTAACACCGGAGCTAGCTGGGTAACTGGCTATGCGGGATTTTCCGCGTGACAAATAAGCATTGCACTGAAACGGCAAAAGAAGTTCAGAAGACGTTTAATGACAGATAGTGACACCGAAGAGGTGGTAGTAACGAATACAGAAGACTGGCCACGGTTCATTTAAAGTTTCTCCAACTTCGATTTAAAGCTTTCGTGACTGCAGGGATTCATCTTCTTGGTTTTTTCGGTAAAGTCACGTAGAATGGAAATAATAAAATAATAAAAATAAAACATAATAAAATAATTCAAAGTCATTCAGATGCTGTCTTCTCGACAGACCTGTTCTCCACCTGAGGACGGCTGCTTGCGTTGTGGCCGAAACGTCGTGAGAATTATTTTATGTTTTATTTTTATTCTTTTATTATTTCCATTCTACGTGACTTTACCAAAAGAACCAAGAAGATTTCTCCAACTTTTCAATTTCTGCTGCTCTTTATTGTCATTATTTCGCGAAAAATTATACAAATCCTACAGAATATTTCAATATTTTTAAAACCCAATCCACATGCTGTCCCGTCGCGTGTATGGGGTTTCTCCCACTTCTACCAACGCTCATTCATTTGCTCAAAACATCTTGAAATGAACACCCAATGGAGCAGGACACTCTTGAAAAGGGAGTCCTTGGACTCTGTCATTGATAGACAAAACAATCATTACTATAATTAGGCAGCTTCCTCCGAGGCTGGCCTTTGGCTGTCAGACCTGGAGTTGCGAGACAAGTTGACGTAGCGTCAGTCGCTCGCAGGTATCCGCCAACGCACAAAGATCCCCCATGTAGCCTTAAACGACTATTGGGGCAAGTGCTGTTAGCGAGCGCGTACGAAGGCCGGCACAGCACACTAGAGGTTGAGTGGCCAGCACCACGCCCGGCCGCCTCTGTCTCCCCAGTGGCGATGTTTACACACCACGCACCAGGTACTCATTTGAGGCCTAGTCGACCTAGGGGAAGTCCAGGACCGGTTGAGATAATCGTCACCAGTGTTGGCCGTGAGCGGAAATCGAACTCGGGTCGCCGGCTTCGTAGGGCAGCGCGCTAACCGCTGCACCACCGCTCCCCCAACACGCACCCACAGGTCGCCGGTGTGTGGCGGAGAAGAGCGGGAGGCCCCTCCCCCCCTCCCCCCCCTCTTGTTATGGTTACGGCGCTCGTCGGAGCGAAAGGACGTCTCCCGTGCTGTTGGTCGGCCGTGGCCCCGTTGCACCGCCGGCTTTGATTTTACGTACGGTGGCCCGGGTCCGGAACTTGCGTTGCTCGCTCGCGAGCCGAGGGTTGCAGCTTGCTGACGAGGTGACGGGCGATCGGAAGACGCGTGGGCTGGCGCGCGCGCCGGAGCGGCCGTCGGTCGAAGGACCGTGAGGCAATCATCCGTGGCGCTTGGAAGTTTTTGTCAAGAGCGCAAGAGAGCGATGGCGAGCACGAGTCGGTAATAATACGATCGCAGCGTCTGTGGGGAGGCTGATATCGTGGCGATCGTCCCGTCGTGTGCATCGATGCCGCTTTGTGAAATGCGAAATCGCGGCAAACCTCGAACGCTTTCTCCAGTCATAATAAAACCTGTTGTGTGTATATGTTTATAAACGCATGTACGTTGTGTGGAGTGCTCTGCTGTGAATGTGAGCTGTCATGTAGCATGCAGCAGCTGGGCTGTGATGTGTCAATGGTGCTGACACATGGGTTGACAGATTTATCCACGTGATGCTTGGATGTGGTCCCATAAGCCACATACATTGCATTCATAATTCATATTTCATCCATCATAGTTAAGCGAACCTGAAAAGGGCCCAGTGCTTATGCGGCAAAATTGGATTTGGTTTGCTTGGTTGGTGGCTTATTTTTCGTTATTGGCCTTGAGCCAGTGATGGAAATTCCACATTCTTATGGCGGAGAATAATCTGAATACAGTTTAATTACTCTGGAGAAATGATGATGATGGAGGCGATGATGATGGATTGAAACTGGCCATGTGACAACGCATCGATTAAAATCGATTCCTATACTCGTAAAACAATCATCAAATCGTGTGTGTGGAAAATGCACCGCCCTTTTTTTCACTCCGCTGCTGGATGAAGGCGATACCGGTCGTGATGGATTGTGTGTCCATACTTCACCACGCTGGTCATTGCCCGTTTGTCGGATCGGTTGGGATAACGCCAGGATCACTCGCCCCTGATGCAGAGATCGCAAACCGGTTTTGATTCCTTACCCGTACCCGTACCCGGCTGCACCAGGGTCGCAAATGGGTACCCGTACCTGGCCGTACCCGGCCGGGTACGGGTAGGGTACGGGTATCGGGTACCTGATTGCGACCTCTGGGATGAAGCCATGTTGCAGGCGCGGGTGGGTTGATTCTAGATACTTGAATTGTGAGAAGAGACAAGACGTTGGGAAATGAGTGGCAAACGGTTACTCACCAGTGACTCACGGTCTACCCGTACCCGGCCGCACCAGGGTCGCAAACGGGTACCCGTATCCGGCCGGGTACGGGTAGCCGGGTATCGGGTAGGGTACGGGTATCGGGTACCCGGTTGCGACTTCTGCCCTGATGTGAGCCGCTGCCGGCAATTGAGCTCAGGTCACCGTGTTTGTAGCGCAGCGCACTCACCAATGCTCCACTG
>CM025655.2:5742187-5755302 GCA_014621495.2 Entosphenus tridentatus
CACATGCTCCACACACACACACACATGCTCAACACACACACATGCTCAACACACATGCTCCACGCACACACATGCTCAACACACACACACATGCTCCACACACACACACACATGCTCCACACACACACATGCTCCACCACACACGCTCCACACAGGCGCACATGCTCCACACACGCACACACACACTCCACATACGCACACACACACACTCCACACACACACTCCACACACGTACACACACACGCTCCACACACACTCCACACACGCTCCACACACACGCTCCACACACACACTCCACACACACACACTCCACACACGCACACACACACGCTCCACACACACGCACACACACACTCCACACACACACACGCTCCACACACACACACTCCACACACACACGCACACACGCTCCAAATACACGCACAAAAATCAGCCGGCGAGACGCGACTCAGACAGAGTTTCCCCTCCCGTCGTTCCGCCTCCAGGCCACATGGGTGACCACTTCGATTCATCAGCCGCGCTCCAGCGGATCGCAACATCGAACAGCGATGTTCAAATTAAGCTCAGGCCGGGTGGGTGGCCGGCCGGGTGGGGCAGGGGGGGGGGGGCAGCATTGTATTTATTTATTACCTAGACGCTCTCCCAGGGTCTGGCGAGGTCCGCTGACTCATACGGCATGTTCTCCTATAACGCGTGCGTGCTTTCCTATAACGCGTGCGTGCTTTCCTATAACGCGTGCATGTTCTCCTATAAGGCGTGCGTGCTTTCCATAACGCAAATTGGATATGGAACCGCGCGACAAATTAATTCGGGAACACATTTTTCTTTTTTGAAGAACGCGGATGCGAATTGGATATAATGCGATCGAGTGAACGGAACTGCGTCGCTGTGAGTAACAATACGCAGCCGTACGTACGGGGCTGCCTCGGCGTAGAGCGTCGTCACACGCAAGACGTTGGGATGCTGCTGGATGCTTCCAGATGCTACCCACGCGCCTCAGTCTTTGTCCGGCCTGCGTACGCGCCTCACGTGTTATCGCGGACTGTGCTTTGCCCTACATGAAATAGTATTTATTGTAACGCGATTTGTCATGTAACGCGGTGTTCTTCAGGAACGCAACTGCACGGCACTGCTCTCACTTCGCTCCGGTAGAGTCGCCGCGCTCGGCTTTTGTTTGGCAAGAGAGCGTCCGTTTATAAAGTTTGTCTCCGGGGGGGGGTGGGGAGGGGTTTAGTTGTTGTTAGGCTGAAGCCGGCCAGGATGGTTCAACGGGGTCAGAGACGCTGAGCCGGCGCCACCGACGACGCTGGGTTTCGAGTCCACGTTCATGCATCAAGCGTTTGCAAGCTGATGGTGGTCAGCCCCATCACGCGTGACATGCATGGAGACCCACGGACTCGTGTAGAGACCCACGGATCAATATGGAGACCCACGGACTGGTGTAGAGACCCATAGGCTAATATGGAGACCCACAGACTCCTGTAAAATGAGAAATTAAACCCGGGTGATGATGGTGTTAGCCCAATGACCAGTGACTTGCATGAAAATCTACGGACTCGCGTAGAGACCCATGGATCAATATGGAGACCCACGGACTCGCGTCCATTGTGGTGAGATTACGCCGGGTTCTCAATTGTGGCGAGTTGATGGGGTCAGCTGGATCATGAATGGCTGCACACACAAAAACACATCATATTTAAAACTAATTTGGCTTTTACACTGCATTTGATGGCGTTCCAGCTGTGATAATTAACAACAACAAAATAATATTCTTGGTTCTTTCGGTAAAGTCACGTAGAAGGGAAATAATTAAATAATAATTTACGCGACCTTTACCGAAAGAACCAAGAATATGGATCCCTGCAGTCACGAAAGCTTTAAATCGAAACAACAAAATTGGTTTGACTGCTTTGCGGTAAAAAAAATTCTGTGGCAGGGTCGTGTGGGAAATTGCAGCAGCCCCTAAGTATTTGGGGGGTGGGTGGGTGGGGGGATGCAATTGAAAGAATCTCAGACGAAGTTCTATAATGTCTACTTCCACGGGTCGGTACACGCAAATGGAGAGGCGCTCGTCCAGCAGCGGATTTACAAAGGGGGCTGCCCCCCCCCCCCCCCCAAGTGTGATGGCACCGTTGGAAAGAACGATGCGCGAAATACAAAAACGAATGAAACGGTCCATTTCATTCGGCTCCCGAGTTACTCTTTGACCCCGTTTGCTTTGGAGGCTGCCTTATAACACCCACGCACACACACCTGCTGCCAAACGCCTTCAGATGTATTTCTCTTACAGTCAAACTTTCCCTTTTCATCTTAAATAATCTTGTAACGCAATTTTTACCCCACTTCCCAATGTGGTATCGACTGCAAACTTGGTATACTTATGTCATACTGATGACAATACTATATTCTATTATTAAATAATCATAAAAAAATTACATTATTTTTTATCTGTTATGTTTCGGCTTGGGTCTAATTATCCACGCTCAACTGACGTTGGCTGGCAAGCTTCGGGGCCACTTCCTGGAGTCTATTACGGTACATTTCAATAAAGCGTGTTTTTAAAAAAGTTTTTTCCAATATTACTTATTCCCATGCGCAGTCCACAGAGCATGGCCACGGACACACGGACGGACGCCTCGCGGCTTGGTCAGGAGCCTTGGAGGACCTCTGCAGAGGGCGGGATGTTTTTGGCCTACTCTTCCACGCTGGCGAGATGTCTTGGGAGAGGGCGGGAGTAGCCATGCTGTACCTTGCCGCACACGTGAACGCCGCGGTGGCGAGATGTTCATTGCCTCACCTGGTATACAGGAGGTCGTGGATTCGTTCGCGACCCTGACGCCTGCTGTATATTTGGAAGTTTGCGTGTCTCTTTCCCCATGGTCGCGTGGATTTTTCTCCGGGTCCCCCGTGGTTATTCCCTCCACGTTTAGGATCGACGTGCGTTTAGATAATTTCGCTGCTATAAATTTCCACGCGATGAGCCGCTTCGCTGAGCTACCGCTTGTGATAGCCAGATCGCTTCTGAAAAAGCGCGATGGAGCTCAGTTGGCCTTACCTGTTCAAAATAGTAAATAGTAAACGCGACGCGCCAATCAACTAAACTGCAGTGATGAACCCATGTATGCTGCTGGATGGACAGATGCTGTGATGGTGGAGGGGGGGATTTAAGAATCTTGCCCCTTAGTTTCGACCGCCGCGCACCGGGAGATCGAATCGACCCGTCGACCCCCTGGTGGATCGCGAGTTCAGCGCGCCGCTCGCCCCTCTCACGCTGCGACACCACGGCACAGACGGCACCACGACCGTCGAATTCGGAGTCGGTGAAGCCAAACGACGGGGCCCTGGGTGTGTGTCTGTCTGTCTGCTCTACGTCTGCAAGGTCGAGCGTTCGGGGGGGGGGGGGTTTGCCGCAGTGTCGGATGTCGGCGATCTAAAATAACAAAAATCCCCGACTTAACTTCTCGGAGGTTAAAGGTGCCGTCACTCGCTCGAGGTGGCCGGGCGGCTCAGATGGTCGGAGCGTCGCGCTGGCGCCAAGAGGTCGCAAACGGGTTTTGATTCCTTACCCGTACCCGGCTGCACCAGGGTCGCAAACGGGTACCCGTACCCGATACCCGGCCGGGTACGGGTAGCCGGGTATCGGGTACGGGTATCGGGTACCCGGTTGCGACCTCTGACTGGCACCGCTGAGGTTTGGCCGTCGAATTGAGGCCCCCCCAGCCGCCCGCGATTGATCTGGGCTCTCGAGTTGCCGTGGTGAGTACCTGGTGCGGTGTGCAGTGGAGAGACAAAGGTGGCTGGGCGTGGTTCTGGCCACCCGTCCTCTCGTGCTGCCTTGCCTGCCTCAATAGGTGCTTGTTAATAACGCTCGCCCCCCAAACAGCCTTGAACAGGCTGTTTGGGGGGCGAGATATTTGTCTCTTTGTGTGAGGGGAAGTGGTTAGCACACCGCGCTATCAACCCGGCAAACTGAATTCGATTCCCAGCCACGGCTGACATCGTCAGTGGTGATTGATGTCAAACACCGGTCGGGTTTTCTTGCCTACATCGACTCAGCCTCAAATGAGTGCTTGGTACGGTGTGTAAACATCAGCGCTGCGGAGGCAAAGACGGCCGGGCATCGTGCCGGCCACACCGCTCCCATATCCAAGTCGCGTGGGACACGTTTGGCAATCATCGGGCATGTGCAGTGCAAAGGAAGTTCAACATACAACTATACGTTACGAATTAATTTAATGTTAACGCTTGATCCAAGTTTGGAGTATGTGGCTGCTATAATTTTGCTGACGATAGCCACTTCGTTGTGCTATCGTCTGTGATGGTCAGGTCGCTTCTGATAGAATAGCTATAGAGCTCAGTGGGCCTTACCTGGTAAAATAAAATAAAATAATTAACACGAATTTAATTGATGTCTCAGCGGAGGAGATCGGTAAGCGCTGTAGGTCGTCGTGACGACCGCGGTTTCGTAAAATAAACTGCAGCTGTACGAAACAGGTGGTCACAAACGCGAGCACCTCGGGCCTAAACAACGCGGTCAAAATATCCATTGAAATGCCCCCTCCCCACCCTTTCGTTTTCATCGTTTTTTGTGAATAAACTCTTTCCTGAAGTGGCGCGCGTTTGACGAGTCGTGCTCGGGTGGGTCTGCCGCGTCGGTCTTCGTGCGTACGGGACGAGGTGGTGGGGGGGGGGGGAGACGGAGGCTCCACAAAAGCGTGCGGCGGTTGGCGCTGCCTACACGCTGATTATGCTGCGTTGTTGATCCCTCAAAGTGAAAGCGGAGAGATTCGCCAAGTCGGCCCGTGATTAAAATTGGATGTTCAAAGTACCGAGCGTGGTGCGCTCGTGGTCTCGGCCCCAGTTGCCAATGCCTGCAAGGACAAAAAAAAACCGATTACATTAAATTTGGATTTTGACTTAATTGTGGCTTATTCGTGCTCAGGGGATGAAATTTACGAAAATAAAATTATAATTTCTTTGGCAGGATTCACCCGGCTACATCTGGGATGGGTTCCTCTCTGACGATCGTTATTATTGCTTTGTGGTTGTTTTTTTTTTACAGATGCCGTGCAAGGAATGCGGACCGTCGTTCACTACAGTTACCCACTGAACATAATGTGCCTGCAGAATTGCAGAATGAATCAGCTCTCATCCATCGCCATGTTAATCGTGAATCTCCTAATCCACACAAATGTATTATTACAGTTGTCCGTTGTTTTTTTGTCACGGAGGGTGACCCAGAAGTGGTGGAAACCCCTTCCTGTTGCTAGCGTTTCCCCGCTTATTTAATACTATTTCTATGGATATGAAGACGACCGCTTGTGTTGCGATCGAAACGTCGTAGTTTTTTGTTATTTTTTTGTAAACATGTTTTGAACCTATCTACGTGACTTTACCGAAAGACCCAAAAATATATATGAAGCACCTTTCCTCAGGGCACCTCAAATCGCTTTACGAGACAGGATAACCATGCGGATAACGGCGTTCTTGTTGGATATGAATGCAGATCATAGGATTCCACGACAATCGCACAGTCAAGAGGTGTCTCGCTATATTTCGTAACTTTTTTTCTTCCAACAGCTGCTCATATTTGGTAACTGCACGTACAAATCTGCGTGTCAAGGTGCCTCAATAAATACAACGGTGATATCCCAGTCGATGTTCTTATTTTATGCCACCTCTAATTATATATTCCTGCATATGGTTTACAAGTTATCCCACTGCGCTTTCAACTCATGAGTTAAATTCTCGACCATGGCGAGTGATACTGTCCACCCTTGATCCCTTCTCCAACCCGCACTGACCAGTATGAGACAACGAAAATATTCCCCAATAACTAACATGGCACGGAGATGCGTTCATGCATCGATGGATTAAGAATGACTGGCTTAAAACAATATAGCCTGTTCACAAATATACCGTCACGTACACCGTTTAGAACCCTTAGTCATAGGTGTGTCATTCCGGACTTTGCTAAATGCGCTGCAGTTCAGAGACACAAACTTCAATTTCACAAACCTCCAGGCTGCCATCAACTTCAGCGTTCAAAATTACTCTCATCATTGTCACCGTAATTATTATTCCACTCGTTTAGCTGGGAGAGCCTCACTGAGTCTCGTGACTACATTTCTCAGGAGGCTCCTGCCAAGTTCAGTAGGGGGCGATGTCGCAACCACGTGTAACCCCCCCAGTTGAGTCATTCGCAGTTCATTCTTTTTCAGCGTTGAGATATTTCCCCCCCCCCCCCCGAAGTTCCGGCCACGACATGTACCGCCTCGTCTTGATTCTTCACGTTCGTTCGACCTTGGACACCGTATTCAACGAACCCGTTCAACACACCCTCGGTTAATCGATGACGTATCACCGTGCCGCAGCTCGATTACCAGTCGCTCGTGCCTTTTGCGCTGCGCCAGAAAAAAAACACACGAAGCCACGCGGCACGCGTTGCGACCGCGATGGTCAAGGGGATCGCAGTTTCCCACCTTGCGCCGTGACACTCATCCTCGTGTCGTGTCGTGAAAACTAGAATCGAGATGTGTGTTTACTACCGGGTAGAGCCCATCGAGCTCTATAGTTCTTGACTGCCACAACATCTCACGGCGCGTGCGCTGTGATAATCCACACGCCTGGAATTTCCACCGACCAGATTGATTGTCTTCCCCTGTTCTAATTATTTAAACTATTTTTTTATTTTACCAGTTGAGGCCCACTGATCTATGCAGCTCATTTTTACAGAAGCAACCTGAGCTATCACAAACAATAGCCCAACGAAGTGGCTCATCATCACAATGTGGGATTTTATAGCAGCCAAATATTAATCTTCTTGGTTCTTTCGGTAAAGTCACATAGAAGGGAAATAATAAAATAAGTAAAATAAAACAATAAAATAAAATAAAAATTCAGCCAAATATTCCCAACGCGTGATGTTGATTATAAATGTTGAGGGGGAAAACCAGAGGGACCCGGAGAAAAATCCACGCGACCACGGGGAAAGAGACACGCAAACTCCAAATATACAGCAGGCGTCAGGGTCGGGATCGAACCCACGGCCTCCTGTATACCAGGCGAGGCAGTTAACATCTCGCCGCCGTGTGAAGATGACCATAGCTCGTGCGACGGTTTGACGAGATCAGCAAGGCATTTTGGTTCATGTGTGGCGAGCGCATTGTGTGTAATTTTTTTTTTTAAAGAGCTAACAACATCGCACGCGCGGAGGCTTTTGACTTCACTTCATGATCCTAAGCCTGGGCCAGAGGGACATTGTCAGTGCCTACGGTGGGGGAGGGGGGGGCTGGTCCACCGGCTCTGCGACCCCAGTGACCCAGGTTTGATTTTTCAGGCCACGGGGGTCACGTGCGTGGCGGTTCCCCAATTCGTAAATATCGATAATTTATGACAATAGGTTTCACCCTTTCTGGCAATAAAACCTATTTTGATACTGGCAAGGGAGGTCCCGTGATATAGCTGCTCACCCCGAGCTCTCAATGTCCGAATTGTGGCATTGTCTTTGTGCTGTTGGCCTTTTGGCGTCCTCTGATCTAACGCTGTTTGAGACGAGGCTCTAAAGAAAGCTGTCTCTGGTGTGGACCAATCAGTTTCAAAGACAATGCACATCCTACCAGAGCATGTTTTTAGTTTGCATGTTCGCCACAAGAACGTGTGGTTAATGCAGACACGATTCCTCGCAAGAGGTTTCAGTTTTGTGTTTTAACATCGTAACGCCTCTTTTATTGCCAGAAAGGGTAAAACCCATTCTTGTATTTTGATACTGGCAAGGGAGGTCCCATGATCGATAATATAGTTCACGATGCGGGCATCGAATCGCTCGTGCGGAATAAACGATGCTCTCCACTCCTCCGCCATGTAGTTTGGGCAGGGGTAGTGTTTTGTTCACCGCTTTTTCTCTCACCGCTTTCGGTTCACTAAATACGCCTCGATTTGTCTCGTTCGTTTTCATAATGTGCTCTGCAGCGCTTCGAGCACCTTCATAGAAAGACGCTTTGCAAACGTTCTTTAACACGTTCCTTCGGAGTGGGCAGGTAGGAACTTGGTTGGACAGTGCATTCATGCACGATAGCCAGATAACTCATACCTGGTGGGCAGTATGGAACCTGTTGTTCCTACCTGTATAAAAGATAACTTGACTTGAGGTAGCCAGGCAGCCAGCCAGGTAGTCAGCCCCCTTAACTATCGGCCCCTCCCCCTTGCTTAGGCCCCTCCCATTACCCCCCTCCCTTAGGCCCCTCCCCTCTCCGTACCCGGCAGTAGGTCTCCACCAATCAAAGAGCTGTTTGTAAGGTCTCCACCAATCAAAGAGCTGTGTGTATTATATATGTATTTATGCACGACAGACAGTCAGACAGACAGACAATAAATCCCTGGTGGGCAGTGTGGAACATTGTTCCTACCTGTATCACTGTTATTGTCATCGCTACGCCACAACGCCGGTGGACCTAAGTCCGTGGGCTACGTTCGTAACGTACAGACGTGGCGTGCCGCACGCGGCAACCCTAGTTATTGAGATTTGGCGGCCTGTGTTGTTATTTATTTATGTCCTCCACACCGACCTGCTGCTGTCAATCATTAAGCTCAGTCCATGGCACTAATGAGCCGGAGAGACTTGGATAATAGGTCGATTCAGCCCACTCGCTAATACCGGTCATGCTTGCGCGCTCGCCCGCCGCAGCCTCCTGTCGAGCCGTCCACTTCGCCGCCGGAGCTGCCTTGATTAGTCCATCGTGAGCGGCGAGCGGAGCAGAGACCGGCATCCTCGCTTACGGCAAAGAAGCCCTTAGCAGGACGCGGTGGCGTACATTGGAGTCTGGGGATCGTTAAGGGGCCGCGACGTCTGTGCGGGAGGACGCGACACAGCGCGTTGAACTTCTTTCGCACCGTACGTAGCCAACCGTGATCGTCGGAGGTGCGGGGGAAGGACAGCAAGCGAAACACAAAAAGGAGTTTTAAAGTCACGTGTTTTCAATCGAGATTTCAAATTGTATAGCTCCGGTGGCTGCATGATACAATTTTATAGACGTTGTCTGCTTCAGAGATGAAATATGCTGTTTATTATGGATTTTGATGTGACGGCTCAAACATATGCACGTACATACGGAGCCTTTTCGGATTGACCCGCCCACCCAGAGACGATACGGATCGAAGAGATACAGATTGGTGAGATGAAAGAGGGAGATGAACCGAGAGATTGGAGATGAGAGAGAGAGCGAGAGATGGAGCTACGGATAAGAGACGCAGATTAGCCAGATGAAAGCGGGATGAGAGAGATGCGTCTGTCAGTGTCGAAGAGCAGAATTGCGAAGCTGATCAATAACAAAAGCCGATTTACAGCCCTTTCTCTGATTCGCTGCTGGATGATAGCCGTCTCATGGCAATTTACTACTGGGGGTTGTTTTTATCATCGGTCACCACGCTGGTCAGTGCGGCACCCAAGATCAATTCAGCTCTTTGGTTCTTTCGGTAAAGTCACGTAGGTGAAAACATTTAAATAAATGAATTAAATCACGACGTTTCGATTGCAACACAAGTAATCATCATCAGGTGTGATAACCACAGCAAGAAAATGTCTGACTTATATAAACCCCTTAACTCCGACATCTCTCCCACTTATTGCTGTGGTTGTCACACCTGATGACGATTGCTTGTGTTGCAATCGAAACGTCGTGATTTAATTTGTTTATATTTTTCACCTACGTGACTTTACCGAAAGAACCAAAGAGTATGGATCCTTGCAGTCACGAAAACTTCAAATCTAGAATCAATTCAGCTTTCAATCACCAGTGATGTCACCCGTGACCAAGAATCGAACTCTGGAAGCCAGGTTTATGACCGAGTGCGCTAACCATTGTGTCCACCCCCCCACCACTGGCCCCCTCCGCCCACACTCCCCCCACCCCACCCACCACACCCCCCACTCCCCCATGCCCCAACTCCCTGATTACCCGCAATTAAATACGGTGACCATGGTTACAGATATCGCCCTTACAATGTCGAGGATACGTCTCAATGGGCTCACACCTGGTTAAACACGGGGCGTTAATTAATGACAGCAGTATATGATTGTGTGGTGTTGGGCATACAATTGCTAGAATGATTATCATTTATTTAACCAGGTGAGAGCCGATTTATCATACATACACACGCACACGTGTGCGTGTGTATGTATGATATGTATGTGTGTGCGTATGTATAACACGGGACATTTTTTTGGCAGTATCAATTTATAACACAAAAAAATCTGAATAGGTTTTACTTCGCAATTGTACGCAACCGACCGTGCTATTCGGAGGTGCGGAGTAAGGACACTAAACTATATACGTTGAACTTCTTTCGCATCGTACGTAGCCAACCGTTGCCAATCAGAACGACAAACGTAATCTCATTTCACGCTCATCATCCCTTTTATTTTCGAGGTGGTCCTGTAGCCTCGCTCGCTTCAAGCCGCGCGTCGGTTCCTTATCGGTCGAACCATCAATCGTGATTTGAAGCTTTCGTGACTGCAGGAATCCATACTCTTTGGTTCTTTCGGTAAAGTCACGTAGGTAGCAAATAAAATAAAATAAATCTCGACGTTTCGATCGCAACACAAGCGACCGATACAGCAGGACAACTGTATCGGTCGCTGTATCGGTTCCGCCTGATGACGGTCGCTTGTGTTACGATCGAAACGTCGGCATTTATTTTATTGTATTTGCTACCTACGTGACTTTGTCGAACCATCGTTCGTGCGCTCAGCATCTGCCCACTCTCGTGTCCCACGCCCCTTGAGTCGCTGCGCTGAGGCCGCTGCGTTTATAACGCGAATATCAACGTGCGGTCACGCGCGCGCACGTGTGGAGACATCGCGTGGCTATCAACCCCTTATCGGTGCCCGACCTTATTACAGACCAACTCGGACCTAAGTGGTCACCCCGTGCCCCTTATAAAATCTCAACGTCCGTCCTACAAAGTCCCATCACAAGGGAGAAACACAAACAAAGAGACAAACAAAATCTAGTGCTCGTATTGAAACGGCTGTTGGCCGTATGGACCTGAAAACAAAATTTTCCTGTACAAGAATACGGGGTAAACCGCATGGGAGTTGACAGCAATTGACATCGCCACGAGGGAAACAAAGGCGGTCGGGCGTGGTGCTTGCCGCCTACTGGTGTGCTGCGCCGACCTTCATAGGTGCTCGATAACAGCACTTGCCCCAAACATATTTTAAGGTTATACGGGGGATCTTTGTCTTGTCGTTGTCAGCGCACTGCACTATGAACCCGGCGGCCAGTGGCAAGCGATAAAACCAGTCCCGGTCTACCCCTAAGTCAACTCGGCCATAAATAAGTACCTGATCCAATGTGTAAACGTCAACACCGAGTAGACAATTGCCGGCTTGGCATGGCTGCTCCGGCCACAACACACACACATACGCCTCTGCGTGCCTCCCGTGCCGCCCCTAATAGGTGCTCAGCACTTGTCCCAGAGGCCCGTGTCGGCAACACCAGGAGGTGCAGGGCAGAGGTGGGGGCGGTTGTCTTTGTGGGGTTTTTTTTCTCTCTTTGCGAGTGCACGCGCGCGCGCGTCAGTGCGTCAGTGCGTGGCGGTGTTTTGTGCGCGCGCGCGCCCGTGTGTCCACGCGTGTCCGTGGCGCTGTCCGTCGTTGCGGGCACGCGCGGTCACGCTCCGTCCGAGTGGCCCTGTTGGTCTTGAAGAGCGCCGCCGTGCTGACGGACGGACGGGTGGACGGTCAAATGGACGGGTGGACGGTCAGAGAGACGGGTGCACGGTCAAATGGACGGGTGGACGGTCAAATTGACGGGTGGACGGTCAGAGAGACGGGTGCACGGTCAAATGGACGGGTGGACGGTCAAATTGACGGGTGGACGGTCAGAGAGACGGGTGCACGGTCAAATGGACGGGTGGACGGTCAGAGAGACGGGTGGACGGTCAAATGGACGGGTGGACGGTCAAATGGACGGGTGGACGGTCAGAGAGACGGGTGCACGGTCAAATGGACGGGTCGACGGTCAAATGGACGGGTGCACGGTCAAATGGACGGGTCGACGGTCAGACGGACGCATGGACAGACGCGCCTGGCGGGCGGGCGGGCGGGCGGAACGCACGAAACCGCTCGTGCCGTAATCCTCCCCATTGAGGCCGTGCTTCTGCCTCCGTGTTTGTTTGCTTGGCGTTCAGCCCGACAGCCACCCACTTCATCCCTGTTTGCGCTCTGCGCTGGTCAAGCCGTGGCAGTGCACACAGAATAACAACAAAAGGGCTGAGAGATGGGGGTGGGGGTTGCTGAAACGTGGAATGACGTTCGTTTGTGCGTGCGTGACGTGCGCGTGGTGTGTGCGTGGTGTGTGTGTGTGTGTGCGTGGTGTGTGTGCGTGGTGCGTGTGTGTGCGTGGTGTGTGTGTGCGCGTGGTGTGTGTGTTTGGTGTGTGTGCGTGGTGTGTGCGTGGTGTGTGTGCGTGGTGCGTGTTTGTGCGTGGTTCGTGTGTGCGTGGTGTGTGTGTGGTGTGTGTGCGTGCGTGGTGTGTGTGTGTGCGCGTGTTGTGTGTGTTTGGCGTGTGTGGTGTGTGTGCGTGGTGTGTGCGTGGTGTGTGTGTGTGATGTGTATGTGTTGTGTGTGTGCGTGGTGTGTGTGCGTGGTGTTTGCGCGCGAGCGTGGTGCGAGCGTGGTGTGTGTGGGGGGTGTGTGTGAGGTGTGTGTGTGTGGTGGTGTAAGTGTGTGTGCGTGGTGTGTGCGTGGTGTGTGTGTGTGTGGTCTGTTTGTGTACGTGGTGTGTGTGTGGGGTATGTGTGTGGTCTGTTTATGTGCGTGGTGTGTGCGTGGTGTGTGTGTGGTTTGTTTGTGTGCGTGGTGTGTGTGTGGGGTGTGTGTGTGGTCTGTTTATGTGCGTGCTGTGTGCGTGGTGTGTTTGTGTGGTCTGTTTGTGTGCGTGGTGTGTGCATGGTGTGTGTGTGGTCTGTTTGTGTGCGTGGTGTGTGCGTGGGGTGTGTGTGTGGTCTGTTTGTGTGCGTGGTGTGTGTGTGTGGGGTGTGTGTGTGGTCTGTTTGTGTGCGTGGTGTGTGCGTGGTGTGTTTGTGTGGTCTGTTTGTGTGCGTGGTGTGTG
>CM025655.2:5764382-5784593 GCA_014621495.2 Entosphenus tridentatus
CGCACTCTCCTACTTCTCCCCTCTCATCTCACTCTACTCCCCTCCACTCACTCTCCTGCCTTTCCCCTCTCATCTCACTCTACTCCCCTCCACGCACTCTCCTACCTCTCTCCTCCCATCTCACTAAACTCCCCTCCAAGCACTCTCCTACCTCTCCCCTCTCATCTCACTCTAATCCCCTCCACGCACTCTCCTACCTCTCCCCTCTCATCTCACTCTACTCCCCTCCACGCACTCTCCTACCTCTCCCCTCTCATCTCACTCTACTCCCCTCCATGCACTCTCCTACCTCTCCCCTCTCATCTCGCTCTACTCCCCTCCACGCACTCTCCTATCTCTCCCCCCTCGCCTCACTCTACTCCCCATCACACGCTCTCCTACCATCTCCCCTCTCATCTCACTCTACTCCCCTCCACTCACTCTCCTACTTCTCCCCTCTCATCTCACTCTACTCCCCTCCACACATTCTCCTGCCTCTCCACACTAATATCACTCTCTCCCCACACTCTCCTACCTCTCCCCTCTCATCTCACTCTACTCCCCTCAACACTCTCCTACCTTTCCCCTCTCATCTTACTCTACTCCCCTCCATGCACTCTCCTACCTCTCCCCTCTCATCTCACTCTACTCCACTCACTCAACTACCTCTCCCCTCTCATCTCACTCTACTCCCCTCCACGCACTCTCCTACCTCTCCCCTCTCATCTCACTCTACTCCCCTCCACGCACTCTCCTACTTCTCCCCTCTCATCTCACTTTACTCCCCACCACGCACTCTCCTGCCTCTCCCCTCTCATCTCACTCTACTCCCCTCCACGCGCTCTCCTACCTCTACCCTCTCATCTCACTCTACTCCCCTCACTCAACTACCTCTCCCCTCTCATCTCACTCTACTCCCCTCAACACTCTACCTTTCCCCCGTAACCTCACCCTCTTGCCCTCCACGCACTCTCCTCCCCTCTCACCTCACTCCTCTCCCCTCTCACCTCACTCTCTGCTCCAGCACCCCCTCCCCCCCGCCCTTCTGTGGGTGCGTCCACTCGCCCTCTGCTCAGTCTCCTCTGCTGCCCCCAGCGTCGAGCGTCGCCTTCCCCGTCCGTCTGCGCTGTTGACTCCCTTGCCCACGTTCAAGTCCATGCCCAAGAATGCCCTTCTCCGCTGCCTATGACTGGACTGTCTTTCGATTTAAAGCTTTCGTGACTGCAGGGATTCATCTTCTTGGTTCTTTCGGTAAAGTCACGTAGAAAGAAATTAATAAAACAATAAAAATAAAACATAATAAAATAATTCTCACTTATTTAATAATGTTTTATTTTTATTATTTTATTAATTTATTTCTACGTGACTTTACCGAAAGAACCAAGAAGATGGACTGCCTTTGTCTTTCTATAAAAAAAACAAATATTCCCATTGCACAGCATCAAAGAGATGCGGTCACGTTTGTCATCGTCACGATCCACGAGCAGATAGCCCCCCGTAAGTGTCCACTGCACATTTCGTCACTTGTTTTCCACTTTCCCTCTCTGCCTTGTGCCAATACGCTCAAGCAGTGTTCCACATGTCTCTCTGGCACCAATCTCTCTTGTTAGGTCTTCCTCTCTTTCCGGTTCCTTCCATTGTTTTCCGAACAACAATAACAACAACAACAACAACACACGTTTAATGTTCCAGTTGTTGTCCATCCTACTTCGCGTGTGTCCAAATAGTGCCAGTTTCATTCTCGTCACCGCCTGCATCATCAGGTCTTCTTCTCCGTGCGGCCTTTTCACATTTCTACGCGGTACGCAACCTACATTTAGTCACTTGGCACGTCACGTGTGGTGGGGTAAAGTGTGGGTAACTGCCCATCTCTTCCGATGCATATGGGGTCGTCCATAAATGACGTCACGCGAGTTTGGACGGTTCTTTTACCCCCCCCCCCCCTTAGTCACACGACGTCACAAAAAGTCAGACCCTCCCCTCAAATATGATGTCACAAAACTCTGCCCTGCCCCCCTAAAATAAAACATGCTTCAAATCGCTTTAAACTATTGTCATTGTAGTGCGTATTTAATGTGGTGCTGCACTCTGATGTTGTAGGAGAAAAATTTATTTAAGTAGAACGTGTTGTCTGTATTCATCTAAAGTTGCGCATTTTGATGTGACGTCACATTTCTCAACCCTCCTTCTAGGTGCGTGACGTCATTTATGGACGGCCCCTATGGGCAGCACGGAAGAGGAGACAAATGCCTTCCATAGGGGGCTCTCTGGAGCTCCCTCAATACTGGAGGCCCTCCTTCTGCCAACAGTGGAGTGAGCAAGCAATTGCAGGGCTGCACCTTTGCCCTTTGAACCTATAACGCCGCATCGGATTGCATGGCATGTTGCTGCTAACGGCCGCGCTTACGAAGAAAGGTAACCTGTGGAGCCTTAACAGACTGTGGGGGGAGCAAGCGCTCTTAGCGAAGCACCTGCTAAGGCCACCACGACGCACAACGACAGCGGTGTGGCCCAGTCACAACCGTGCCCGGCCGCCTTTGTCTCCCCATTGGCGCAGTGGCGACCTATTGAGATATTCGCCACACACCACGTTGGCCGTGAGCGGGGCCTTCGATCTCGGCTCGCCCGGGTTCGTGGCGCGGTCGCACCGACCGCTACCCCCTCCACCCACCCCCCCCCCCCAGCTTTTTGCGTTCACTCCGAGGGGGGAACACGTGGCTGTGGTGGGCGCTCTGCGGCACTGTAAACCGGTAAATCACGCGCTCCCGTGAGTGAGTGTGTGTGTGGGGGGGGGGTATTATTTTTGTTTGGAGGCGGTTGGGTTTCATTTTCCTGTGCGGGGTTTTGTGCGTCTGGGGCGTCTCATTCCGATGAGTGTTCATCACACGCACACGCCCGTGTGTGTGTGTTTATGCGTGTGTGTGTGTGTGTTTATGCGTGTGTGTGTGTTTATGTGTGAGTGGGGAGCCACCACCAGTGACGATTATCTGAACCGGTCCCGGGCCTCCCCTAGGTCGACTCAGCCTCAAATGAGTACCTGGTGCGGTGTGTAAACATTGCCACTAGGGAGACAAAGGCGGTCGGGCGTGGTGCTGGACACCCACCCCCTCGTGTACCGTTCTGGCCTTCATAGGTGCTCGCTAACAGCATTTGCCCCTACAGTCTGTTAAGGCTATATGGGGGATCTTTGTCTTTTGTGTGTTTATGTGTGTGTGGGGAGCGGCAGTGTAGCGGTTAGCGCGCTGCGCTATGAACCCGGCGACCCGGGGTTCGATTCCCGCTCACGGCCAACACCGGTGACGATTATCTGAACCCGTCCTGGGCCTCCCTTAGGTCGACTCGGCCTCAAATGAGTACCTGGTTGCGATGTGTAAAAAAAACATCACCACTAGAGAGACAAAGACGGTGGGGCGTTGTGTTTACCACCCACCCCCTCGTGTACCGTGCCGACCTTCATAGCTGCTTGCTAACAGCACTTGCCCCATCAGTCTGTCAAAGGATATAAGGGGGATCTTTGCCTTTGTACGTGTGTACGTAGCCATGCACGCAAAGCCTGCGCAATTGACGTTGAGGAATGTTTGAGAAGTCGCGATGTCGCGGTCACTGAAAATGTCACGCCATTCGGACGGATCGCTTTTTATTTCTGAAGATGTTTGTTTATTGCAGTTATACGTAGGGCTGATGATGGTCAAACAACCACGATGTCCGCCACGGTGCGTGGAGGCGAGGTCCTTCATCCAGCAGTGTATTGACAAACGACGGCTGAACGTTATACGTAGGCTGCTGATGATACGATCATGAACATCAGGGGTAGACTGAGACCTTGGCATGTCCGTCAAGGTGGAGCTCCCGGTGCAGGTGTAGAGTGCCTGTTAGTGCGGGTGACAACGTTATTAGAATGACTCTTCACGCGTATGTGACGAGTCTTCTAAACGACTTAGTGATGAGTTTTTTGGCAAAGTGGTTTCTGCGCTACGGAACGAACCCGAGTTCACTTCCCCGGCCGTGGCTAACATCACTGGAAAGATGATTTAGATGTATATTTTAATGTATATGAAAACATTATTTAGATGATTTGGCTGATGTAACTTTGCACATGATGAGCCACTTCGTTGGGCTGTCATTTGTGGCCAGGTCACTTCTGAAAAAGAAGATAATGCAAAGTGAGCTTAACCTGGAATAAGAAAAAATATTTCATTCAAAATTTTTTTTGTGATTTGCCTACCTTCCCTGCACTCTGCACTCTTATCTTGTTTTTCTATTGTTCGTTCTAACCTTCTGAGCCATCCCGACTGGACATGTGCGAAAAGAGCTTTACGGCTCATCGGATTCCTCCAGTCTTAATAAATATTCTTATTCTGATTCTGAAGTCATTGCAGAACCAGAAATTTCTCTCCAGGCGCATTTCTGCCAAACCCGCAGTAACCAGCCTTGGTCGTAAAAAAAACCCTCATGGACCGATGCCTTCATCCAGCAGTGGATTGACAGCGGTCTGTACGTTACCATTGCTCAAATAATTGTACCAACAAAAACAATACAAAAAGGGGCGCCAAACGAGTTAGTTGGTGGTCAAAGTCCCTCCGCGTAGCGCTTTACGGTAGCCACAAATGGCGCGCCACGTGTGGTTTAGATGGGGTCACGGGTGCCCTGGCGGTGGCTGCCAGGTGACCCGCCGCCACCCACGGAGGATTTTTGACAACCTGCCCTTCCCTGACCTTCCCTGACCTGCCCTGACGTATCCTGACGTACCCTGACCTGCCCCTGATCTGCGCTGACCTCCGAACAGAACAACAACAACAACAACAACAAAATAGTCGGCCTCTTCCAATTTTTTTTTTTGAAATCTCAGCGGCTGCGCTCAGTGATGCTGAGCCCTGATGGCGTTCTCGCCGCCGCTGCTGTCGTCGCTTCGCGCTGCTCGGCAGCGGAAGATTGACGCGGCGATGTCTGCAGCTCCCGGCTCTGTGTTCACATTCCAGCCGCTAATCCTGCCGTCAAAGATAGCGTGCCTAGATACCAAACCCCCATTGCCCCCCCCACCCCCTATGGACCCCACCCGCCCGCCATCCCTACCTACACAGAACTCCGCAACAGAATTTACATCTCAGATATGCGATCAAGTGGCGGGAGTCCCTAGCCTGGAGCAGGCGCTGGGAAGGCGGCGGGCGGTTGCCGGGTCGGTCCTGATGTCGTGGTGCACAAGCCACGACTCACGTTCTCCACCGCGACGGCCTTTACCTTTTAACTTCACAAACTCGCGGGGCGCAAGCGACGGGGGAAAAAATGTGGCGCCACCTCGCCACCCGCCCACCGCTCCTCTCCTCCGGTTGCGCGCAAACTGTTCGCGTCTCATCCCACGTCTCATCCGCCCGCCCGCCAGCGTGCGCGCCCGCAAACCCGCACGGCCACATGCGCCCGCGGGGGCCCTCCTCGTCCTCCTCCTCGTCCTCCTCCTCCTCTCTCCGTCTCGTCTCTCTCCTCGGCGCGCGTGCGTGCGAGCAGTTTACTTTTTTTTTCATCTTGGTGGCCAACGCAAGGCCGCAACGCCCGTCTCCTTCATTCGTGCTGCCACGTGACGGGTCACTGAGCTGGGCGAATTTTTTTGGTGGTATGCACGGTGGTGTTGTTGTGGTGGTGGTGGTGGAGGTTATTATTGTTTTTGTTGTGGTGTTAGCGGTGGCGGTGCACGTAATTGCCAAAAATATGTATATATAAAGTTTGTAATTGTTTGCATACGCTGTTGAGTGGGTTATTGGGTTTCTGATTAACCGTTCTGAAATATATTATTGAAATAGGTGCCCTTTATAAAAAATAAAAATATTTTTAAATATATAAAGAATAGCTAATTTTGACGGATGAAAATCTCTGAAATAACAAACTCATAATGTACAGCCCTTCATGATTCCAATGCTCAAATGAAGGCCTCCCCCACACTGCTTTGGTCATCGGGTTTTTTTTAGACCATACTTCACCACACTGGTTAATGTGGGTTGGTGAAGGGGGCAAGCAGCAGTCGCCATGGTCCATCCACTGCTGGATGATAAGGTCTCACCGAGCCAACGCCATCTTTCTGTTCTGACCCGCCCCTACTGGACATCTGTGAAAAAACGCTTTATAGCTCATCGGATTTTTCCAGTATAAACACAAATCCTGCCTTCCACAATCGCGCAATGCAACAACCTGCTTCGTTAACAAAAAATGCCCCACTTGCCGTTGACGGTGAATCCAAACTTCATCAAATATCAAACTATGAGGCCATTTGCAAACACCAAAGTGTGGGTGGTGGGGCGGGAGGTTCGATTGGACCGTTTAATGATTTGATTGAACTTCGGCGCGTGAGCTGGCAGGCATTCGCGTAAAAGCAGTTGTCCGGTTTATTTCAACGCTTCGGATCATCAGTTAGCAAGTGACGACGATGATAACGATGATGACCATCCACCTTTCGCACCACCACACTCCTCTGCTACCCTGAGCACGAGCGATCCTAGCAAATGCGTAGGACCCCAAGCAATGCAAGGGGCACCAGATTCGTGAAGCAATAGCAATAAACCCTGTTCTGCCTCACGGCAGGTGTTGTGCTCCCTGGGAGGAGTGGGGGTGTGAGTACACAGGAATTTCCTGTTTTGAGGGTGAGTTTGGTTACGTGAACAGGAAGTTACGATTTGACAGCCTTTCAGCCACGAGGCTGGGGGTCCGCCATTACACAGAGTTCAAGATGGCGGCACACATCGCGTCCCAGTGAAGCCAGCTGTAATTGTACATTGTGGGACTTTAAGAAGCATTGTCTGTAAGTTCGTTTATGTTCTTGTAATACTGGGAATGCTGTTATAATGTTAGAATGACCGGTATAATGCTCTAAATGCCTTTATAATGCTGTTAAATTGTTATGATAAATATGAGGCCTAGTTAACAACGAAGCCTGCAACTTTCCTTACTGTGAATGTTACTTGTAATTTAATAAGTCGCGTCAAACTTGTACCCAAGTAATTAGTTTGCGATCTTGAGAGCAAGGATGACGAAATATCTCATCCACAATTTAGTGTTATGTGTAGTACTGTACATATGGGGTACAGTGTGATGATTACACGATGTGCTTTTATTTAACACAGCTTATTCTCTTGTATAGCTATTAAGTACTAATGTAGGTGCCTGGTCGATCCAGGATCTATTGTTGAGTTCAGGTTATCTAAGGAAATGTTATGATGATGTAGTGTTCATTCATTGTATTAACATATGCTGTATTTGTGCTGTTTTTCCATCGGTTTTACCTCGTTCAATTCAATAAATTACGTTTGGAGTCGGATGTTCACCCTGGCTCTGAGGGTTTATTGGATTCAAGGTTAACTACTCGGATAGCGGTGCAACGCAGCGCACAGCGAGGCCGAGACAACCCCAATTTCAGCTCGAATTATAATAATAATGAACATCAAACGGCTCATTAATCCGTTTAGTCCATCTTGATCATCTCCCTTCTCTCATTGAACTCCGCATGTGTCTTATGTCTACAGCTCTTATCTCAATGCATCTCTCGTCTACACCTCTGATGTCATCTCACCAGGTGTTTGGAAACTGAGAGGGATGGCCTCCAAAATTTGTTTTTAATGTTACTTCGAGTAACCCCCCCACCCCTCCGGTGGTGGTGACTCGCAAAGCCCCAGTGTGCCTGCGGCTCGCAATTACCACCTTACTGCAAATAATCGCCCGTCGTCGTCATTGTTGTCGTTTGCGAGTAATATCCACGGCAGCAAATTTTTATTTCACGTTCTCCGCCGTAGCCCTGTGACATTGCTCCCAAAGCAGCAGCAGCAGCGGCCGAGCGTTAATAATGCCGTTTTGCCGTTCTCGCCAAGATTCGGTTTAATGAAAAATAAATCAATCTTGCGCCGCCCGCCCCGCTGCCTTCGCGGTACAATGTGCCCCGTGACACATTTTGGCCACACGAGTAAAGCTATGCTGGCTGTGCGCGTTTTTATCTGCTCGATTATCCGTCTACTTTAGACCATTAGCTCCGTGCGAGTCGTTTATCTGACGGTTTTGTTTATTTGCCGCGTACCACTGAGGACGCGCGTTGGTACAAAACACCCCCTGGAGGCTAATTTATAATTTCCAGATGTTTAGCTTTTACCATGGGAGGGGGAGGTGCGTTGTGTATTTGAGCGGGACACCAGGCGCACGAGGGCCCGGGCTCTGACTAGGAGAGGTCCCGGACTCTGACGAGGAGCGTCGATCCGCAAGTGGCATTTGACGAGCGGCAGAGTTCGCCTGTCATCAGTGACCTGTCGGTTTGACGGAGGGAGCGCGAGAAGAGATGCGGTCGGAAAATGTTTGGTCGGAAGACCTCTTTTAAAACGAGAGTTTTCCTTGACCTCATTTTTTTCACACCGTGTGTATACGTCACCCGAACCCACCGTCCCACGTCCACCCTGACCAATCAACCGCCCGCGTCACGTGTCCTATGAGGGCGCGGTGGTGTAACTGCCATTTTCAATCGATGTTCACTCATCTGACCTTTCCACACATCCACTTTACGTATCTCATTCGTTAGTCCAGGGATTCGGATATACGATGTTGTCCTGTGTGTAATTTTTTTGTATATTTTACTTTTTACCACAGGAAAGCATTGCTTTAAGGGTAGCCCCCCCCCCCCGCTCTCAGAAATATAGCCATGTCCTTTGTGGCATTTCATTACAAATCTTTGACTTAAAACTTTCGTGACTGCAGGAATTCATATTATATGGTTCTTTCGGTAAAGTCACGTAGATAGAAAAAATAATAACAATAAAATAATAATAAAAAGTGAATAATAATATTTTATTATTTTTATATTCACTTTCTTTTTTATTTTTATTATTTTATTGTTAGTATGTTTTCTATCTACGTGACTTTACCGAACGAACCATCGAATACAAATCTTTCCAACGTTGGTGGTGCCCAGAGAAAACCCCACACACACATTTGAGGGAAGAACCCCTAAAGCCTTTTACTCCGAACAAGTAGTCTGTTTTTTTTTATGATTACAGTTTCGTGTTCAGAGAGCGTTCGTGTTATGCATGTTAAAATAAATTGGAGCCTTAAGTAGAGAAGTGTAAGTACAGCATATTTGAACTATTTTTTGATTGGCTCACTTTCCTCCAAACCATGCCAAGTTTTCTTAATCATTCGCATCGCTGTGAATAAAAACACTGCTGTACACGCTGCAGATTAACAACGGCCACGGTAATGGTCCATTCCCATGGTTTTTTTTTCTCTCTCAAAAGCTATGTGGAAATATATTTTTTTACACAAGAAACAAAGTGGCGCTTCGGGTGTGCTACATCGTAAACGCTGGAAGCGTTTTGCACAATGCCTTGCGGTGTGAGGACATGCCAAGGAGAGACCGAGAGAGACAGTAACAAACAATGTATACGTTTTGGATGTGTCTCTTCTCTCTCTCTTTAAGGGCGACGCGCGTTCCTTTTTTTTTGATGAGCGCGAGCAGCGATACGATCTGAAGTTATTGCTCTCCCGGCCCACCCAGCCGCCGCCTCTCGTGACCCCCACAGTCCCTCCCCCGTCAAATGCGCGCGCGTCGATCCAGAAGCTTTAGTGGAGTACATATCTGGTGTCGTGTTACAGGACGGACTTTATTCGCCAGAGGGGGAGATGCACGATGCAAAAAAAATGTTATTAAATGGCGGGGGCGGGGGTGGGGGTGAACGCAACCCAGGATTAATAAAGAAAACAACAGAAAAGTAAAAAAAAATCGCGACATTCGGCGAGCGCTGCACATTCCTCCAAAACGCCCGGTCTCCTTCTCCCCATTAGCCACCCGAATCGTTAGCAGATGTTTGGCCGGACGACCTTTGAACCTTGTCCAAAAAAGTGTACAGTTTGGCGAGCTGACCACACAGCTGCGTTCAGCTGTCTGAAATCGAACGAGGGTGTCGGCGAGCGGGAGAGGCGGGCGGGCGGGCGGGAGGGAACAGGAGAGAAATAGGCTCGACAAACGTGAGAGAGAGAGAGACAGCGAGAGAAGAGAGGGACAGACGGAGCGAGGAGTGAGTGTGTGTGTGAAGGAGTGCCAGGTTTTCTCTCATCTCATGCGGGTTTCTGCAGATGTTTATATAAATTCCCCTCCTGCAGCCTTTTCTAATGTCCCCCAGTGCCCCCGCGAGAGGCTGTGGCTATGGAGCCGCCTTGCCACTGAGATTAAGGTACAAGATCAGACGCTACCCCCCCCCCCCCCCGTCAAGTCAATCTCTCGTAGCCCCTTCTGTTAGAACAACAACTACTGTCTGCTGCTAAAACACTTTGTTAACTTGGAACGGGCTTAGGGAGGAGTAATGTGATTTTGTTTCAATTGCATTATTTATTTTTCTATAACGGAAAAAGTTACGCCTTCACGGGGGAAAAAAAGTTTTTTTATAAAAACTGTTAGCGAAAAAGAGTTTTTTTTTAATGTTAACGACGAAAACATTTTTAGCGGCGTGTTGTTAAAACGGAGACTGAAATCAAAACAAAAGAAAGTGTCTTGCTGCAAGTTACTTTAAGATTGTCCGCGTGGCGCAGTTCTGGACAACTTTTTGAGTAAAATGCGGTGGATGTTTTTTAAGTTGAACCTGATGATTATTTGTCTACCCCAGGGTCGGGAAGGGAGTGGTGGCGCAGTGGTAAGTGCACGGCGCTACAAGCCTGGTTGGTTGCCAGCGCGCACTGGCTCGTGTGGTGAAGTATATTCAAGCCTTCTTCTTGGTTCTTTCGGTAAAGTCACGTAGAATGGAAATAATAAAATAATTAAAATAAAACATAATATAATATATATTCAAACCACCCTTATGAGCGACACAGCATAGGAGAGGCCTTCCTCCAGCAGTGGAACGCAAAAGAGGAATATAAATTCGAATAAAAATGAGAATAATTTAATCTTGCGCAATTACACCCGCAGCATTTTTTCCCCCCTTACTGAATATTTCGCGGGCCGCTGGTTGACTGGAATAGACCTCGAGACATTACCGGAGTGAAGCCACAGACATGGTGAGAGGGATGTACCGGATGTGGTGCGCTCGGATAAAATTAATCATGGGATTTCTTCTTCATCTTTCACACGGCTGATGATGCAGATGCACAGCAGCAACCACAATTTCGCATTCAGGTGGTCAGGCAAGATAATCGCGTCAGGAGTAGCACGGAGTGGTATCGCTGTGATGTCTCCTTCGTATTTTGTGCATGGGGCATTGCGCCGTTATACGTTGCACGGTCTGTTCTGGATGACCCACAGTGGCACACAACTGGAGAGTTTTTAATTTTCCATTTGTGCATCAGGCATCCCCGTCTGCCGTCATGGTTTGTGCAGTCGATGCGATTTAGGGTGAACCATGAGCTTCGTGGAAGATCAAACCCCTGGGATCTACTGAGTGTGATCACAGTGAAACGGCAATTGTGAGACTTGCTCTATCTTTAAAAGAAGCACGATGTCTGCTGCTGCTGCTACGATAGAAAGAGTACGTGCTCCCAGAAGGCCGTGGGGCTGATTCTTGCGTAAGGTTATCTCTACGTGGAGACGCAGACATGTTGTGAAGGAGACGTTTTTTTGTCCGCTTATCTACTTTTTTTGTTACGTTTTCCCGAAGAGAGAGAGAGAGAGCGTCTCGCTTCGCGGCAAGGACGCACGCCGTGAACCCGCGACTGTGAAGGGCACCGCGTGATTTTTAATATCACCGGCGGATAAAAGCACCGTCATCCTCGTCGTGACATCTCCACTTGAAGTGCCGATGACATTGCCGCACTCCCCCTCTCCTAACCTCCACCCCCCCCCAGAGCAGCAATGACAACAACAACAGCCGCACCAGGGAGGCTTGGCATTTGCGGCAGTGAAAGCAAAAAAAAACCTTGGCTTTGAGATCGAGCGGGCTGGTTTGGCGCAACTCACGCACCCCCCCTCCACCACAACACTCGTTGCCCAAATCAATGATAAATCAAAGCCGGGAGCTCGGACACGGTGACTGATGTGCCGGGCTAATAAGCCGCACACTCTCGGCGCTTTTTCAGGAAACGGTTTCTCCCATTCACGTCGGCGGTGCTCGGTCCGGGGGCCAGGAGAATGAGAGGGAGAGAGAGAGGGATCGCCGCGGACGCTGGAAGGCGGAGGGGGGGGGCTTTCGTAAAACGCCGCGGTGGCGGTGGCGTGCGCGCAGCTTTGCCAAAAAATGATTGCTCCACGCGATTGTTGAGGAATTCGCGCCGGCCGCACGCGGTGGAGCCCAATGTGGACTCAATAGACGGGAAGTGCAATTCTCCACGTGAAAAAAGGAAAGTTAAGAAGAAAAAATGTTATAGGGTATGGTTTTTTTCCCCTCCCTCCCCCCCTATGTATGTGGAAACCTGTCCAGATCTTTTTTTTTGCGAGCTTAAATAAAATGTTGCTGGAAAACATTGGTTTGGGAAGGCCATTAGGCCCCGGTGGACGAAACCTGAGTTGGGAGTTCTACTTTAAGCAACGGGCCTCATGCTCTGCTATATACTCGAAAAACAGCTTCCTGTTTATTGTTGTTTGAAATGGACTTCCTGGTCATAATTTGGGGCGATCCATTAATATATATCCCACCACTTCTCACGACCCCCTGAACTTTCAACGGCCGATCGACTCCTCCGAACGAACGATGGCTCCACCTCTCGCAGTTGAGAGCGATCAAGGGTTTGGTGAGTGCGTTGCGATGAGGTGGCAGACGTGTAGAGGATTTTTTGAAATCAAATGCTCTTTTCTCAAATTTCTCCCGTTTTGTTGGGCGTCCATAAATGTATACCCTCGTATATTTGAAACTGACTTCCTGTTGGTTAATTACATTTTCGTAACGGACGTCCTGTCTATTTGCAATACATTCGTTAACCATTTACTCTCACCGCAGCATTCAATTATTTTGTTAACGCTGCGGAGCTATTTTTATTTCCTCTCGAAGAGCCTCTCACGATCGTCCTCTCCTAGAGGCCCCTTCCGCCAGCAGTGGCGTAAAGCTAGCAATTGCAGGGCTGCACCTTTAACCTTTACGCCATTTACGGCAGTCGTTCCAGGAGCCAATGGGACGCTGCGGTAGCGAGATGTTAACTACCTCGCCTGATATTCAGGAACGCGTGGGTTCGATCCCGACCCTGACGCTTATATATTTGGCATTTGCACGTTGTCCCCCGGGCCCTCCGGTTTTTCCCTCCACATTTAGAATCAACGTACGTTTAGAGTATTTGGCTGCTCGAAATTTCAACATGATAAGCCACTTCGTTGAGCTATCATTTACGGAGAGGTCGCTTCTGACAAAAAAAAGCCATACATCTCAGTGGGCCCTTCCGGTGCGAAAGAAGTTCCACATGCATACGTACGTGCATACCTCGTAAAATTGTCATAATTTTTTTTTAGCTTAGTTTAAATGTGGGTGGCGAATTTGCAGCGAAGCTGGGGATGGGTCTGGGAGGGGTCTGGGGGAGGCGCACTCCAAGCACGGCTCTCCTGCTGCTGCTGCGATCGCTTTCGTGACCGCGTGTTCGCGTCGGCTTGCATTTGATCGGACGCGAGTTGAAATGGCTCCATTGTGCGTCAGCAGGGGCGCGTATTGTCTCGTTCTTGGCCAACAAATGTATTTTCACTCGGAAATTGTTTGCTTAATCTCTTTGGAATTGTGCCTTGTCAGGACTGTTTAAAAGTTTCGCCGGTAACCAAAAATGTACAAAAAAAAACAGCCCCCACCGGATTCTCAGGGTCAAACGTTCCAGAAGACGTTTGTACGACATGGACTAGCGCAAATTTTTTTGTTATTTTTACGCTTAGGCTAATGGTGATTGAAGCTTAATCGCGCAATTTACAAGCGTATAAAAAGCGCAGAATGGACGCAATTTTCTTCATACGCACCGGCTTTATATTTTAATAGACACGCAGCGGCGTTTTTTTTTTTGCGCAGCCAATATTTTATTGTGGGGGCAACTTCATGAGCAGTACCAAACGCTCCAAAAACCAGACGTTTTACAGCATGTATTATCACAATTATAAAAACACAAAAAAAACACCGTGCACTGTCAAGCGCAGTGTTTATTTTTTTACATTCTCCCCTGTTCGTGCTTTGTCGCGGCTTTGGCGTTCGTGCAAATAAACGAACGTTAGGCATTCTCTGTTCGGCAGTCAAACAAACGGAGGCTTTCGGGCACGAGTAAACGTCCCACGCCGCACGCGCGCGCGCACAACAGCCGCAGCCATTCTTCCATTCACCGCTGCCCGTTGTTTGCTCTTGCCTTCGCTCAAACATCTTGGGGGAAAGAGAGATTCTAGATTTGAAGCTTTCGTGACTGCAAGGATTCATACTCTTAGTTTTTTCGGTAAAGCCACGTAGGTAAAAAATGAAATTTAAATTTATAAAAGTAATAAGCTCCCCCCCCCTCCTCCCCCTTAACTTGTATTTCAGAACTTGCATCTTGGAATCCCTGCCTCTCTTGATACAGCAAATCTGGCTGTGACGGTCCCACCTGATGACGGAGACTTGTGTTGCCTCCGAAACGTCGTGATTTTTATTATTTTATTATTACTTTTATTAATTTTAATTTCATTTTTTACCTACGTGACTTCACCGAAAAAACTAAGAGTAGGAAAGAGAGATGTCCAAGGGTTCGTTTAACGCCCTGTGCGCGGCGGCGGTGGCCGTCTGTGATCGAGCACGCCCGAGACAGGCTTGCAGGATCACGCGGTGATCGGCACAAGTTAGACCACCTACGCGCCCAGCAGCTTATTGGGGCGCGGTACGGCAAATAGGTTGGTGATCTGCTGTACACGCGTGTGTGGTGTTTTCACTGTCGTCACCTCGTGCGTATTGGTTATATCTGGGCCAATTCGGTTGTTTTTATTTTACGCGTGAAAGTGCCTAAAACAGGAATCGGCTACACACATCAAAAGAAAGGCCCTGCTGTAACAATAACATACAATTCGAGGAGAATATACGCACAGCCCTTTTGTCAATCCACTGCTGGATGACTGGAAGAGGACCTCGCCATGCCCTGTGAGTTGTTCAGGTTAGTGCAGGTTGGGGAAGGTGGAGAGCGCAGACGTGGGCGCGTAGAAGTTCAGTACAGCAATGGATTTATATGTGCTGTCCACCACATAGCCCTGCAGGAATCTATGACACGTCATATCGAGCCTGCCATCCATCTAATCACTAGAATCCAGTCTCAAACCCTGCTTGGCTTCTGAGATTTGACAGGTGCAATCTGGGTAATTTTCCATATTTTTTATATATACACACACGTTTATAATTGCCGATTCTTTGAGCTCTTCCCCTGCACCTCCGATTATCACGGTTGGATACGTACGGTGCGAAAGAAGTTCAACATACGTGGACACGAGACCTTTTTGCGGGTGGTGGAGTGAATAAATGAATGAAAAATGAAGGTGTGGGGGGGGGCATGCTGAGTGTTATTGGCCCAACGCGTGCAAATTCCGTCTTCCGTATGCACGCGGGAAGCGCAGTCGAATCCGGGAGGAGGCCGCGTGAGCAGACGGTGGAATTGGCTGTGCCGGTTCCCACCGGAGACGAATGCGAGCCTTCATAGAAATGTCCGTGAAATCTGCCGGCCTCTCAGCGGTTGCAATCTGTGCGTAATGGACCGTGGGACGGGACGCGAGATTGAGACGCACCGGCACGGCACGGCGCGTCGGTTGAAACCCATTAATTCATTCAACATTTAATCCAAACCCATTACAGGCTCTACGGTACCGCATCACGCGCTCGCTCTTTTATACAGAAGACAAAGATCCTCCCTTGTAGCCTTAACCAGACTTTTTGGGGCAAGCGTTTGTAAGCGAGCAGCTACGAAGGCATGCACGGGGATGGGTGGTCAACACAATCCCGGGCCGCCTTTGTCTCTCCTTTGCTGATGTTTACATACTGCATCGGGTAACTTATTTAAGACCGAGTTGTCCTCAGGTTCAGTTCACGTAATTATCACCAGTGATGTGAGCCACAGCTGGGAATCGTACTTGGGCCACTACGCTACCACATACCAGAATCATAATATTTATTTATACTGGAGGAATCCGATGAACTATGAAGTTATTTTATCACAGATGTCCAGTTGGGGCAGGTCAGAACGTTTCAACAACAACAAACAACACAACGTATGGGAAAGGTAAACAAATCACTTAAACATATACAAATAAAACGACGCTTTTTTTTTTACCAGGTAAGGCCCACTGAGCTATTAGCTTCTTTTTCAGAAACAACCTGGCCACAAATAAAAGCTCAAGGAAGTGGCTTATCACGTAGACATTTATCGAGGCAAAATAATCTAAATACACTGATACACACGCGCATAAGCACGGCCCATGCATATTAATCCATACATGCACGCAAACCTCGCTAAAGAGCCTCATCGATTGTCTCACTGGAACCTCTCTCAGTTCTAATGAGCAAACTCATGGTGCTGGTATACTCTTGTTGTTGTTATTATAATTGTTTTTTTACCCTTTTATCTGGCAACCAAACTGACACCTTTTTTACGAGGAGTCATGTTTGCATAGACGCACCTTTTGGCGTCATCTGGTCCAACCCATGTGAGACTAGGCTCTAAGGAAAGCTGTCTCGGGTGTGGACCAATCAACTTCAAGGACAGTGCATACATTATCGGAGTTATGTTTTTTTATTAGCATTATGACTGCAGGTATTGTGGTCTATGCAAACATGACTCCTCGTAAAAAAAAAGGTGCCAGTTTTGTTGCCAGATAGAAGGGTAAAAAACCAATTATCATATTTTTTACTGGCAAATGAGGTACCAATGGTGTTGTTGTTATTGTAATCAATAATGAAACGATAATTTACAGCCCCTTGTCAATCCACTGCTGGATGAACACACAACGCGGCCGTGATCGACACGACCGGCTGGTGCGTACACGTGGTCCACGACGTGATAGGCGCATTCACAGCGGCACCCTGACTTGCGTCGCTTCGCTCTTTCGGCCGTTTTCAATGATCACCACTTTTCAAATTCCGTCCACGCGGCTCTCCTCTTTCGTCCGATTTCATCCCCAAACCTTCCACGACGTTCGCGCCACGCGCCGTCTTTTTCGTTCGGTCTTTGATTAGAAGTCGCTCAGTGTGCATCTCTTATATTTGTGTTAATTCATTTATTATTAATACTGACATTACACTGTAGACAATTCACAGTTATTTTTGTGATAACATTATAATACCACAGTGTTCATAGTTATTTTCGTGATTATAAAACACGTGTACAGTATTCATACTGTGCTTATTTTTGTGCTTTAATAAATGATCCTCATGGCGGTACCCCGGGGTACCAAATAATAATGCAAAGTGGGCCGAGCCAATTAAATATTTTATTTCTGGGACACTATTGTTTTCCAGGGGTGTACTCAACTCCGCGACTGGGGTACCAATCAATCCGAAATCAGTGCCACACTCCGCGATGTCGAAACGCAGCGAGGACGATTGCGCCGAAACCCTGAACGCTCGCGGTACGCACCGTGGTGGTGCATCGTAGTGCACAGCTCGTCGAGATGAGTCGATTGCCGCATCGCCGACCATCGACAGAGTAAAAGTGACTGCATCACGGACATTGTGCGAGAGCCGGGCTACTATGGCACCCCGGGGTACCGCCACGAGGTTCACATTCATAATGGGTCCTAAGTGTGGTGATAGTAGAGCTAAAGGAACCCATAAGGTTCTCAATTTTTAAGAAAATCTTGGCATAGTCAAACTTAATGCGCAAAGCTAAATCAAGGCTCTGCGTTGACATTAGTCCATGCTCTGGTCCCTAACCAGATGAAAGTGCGAGGAATTCCTGTACCTGCAACGACTGCGCATCGAGATTTTGTTGAGAGACTCGCGTTACTGCCAGAACATTCTGATGCGCCACCAAAAGATAATAATAATAATAACAATGCAGAGTGGCGGATGGGACGGAAGGGGTCCGAACAGTTGGGAGTGGATGACGCAATGCTTAGCGGCGTTGTGCAACGAACACGCTGACCCAAGTTCGATTCCTGGACACGACTGACATCTGTTGTGCGTTACATCTCTGCGTTGTTAACTCGCCGATCCCCCCCACCCCCCTCCTCCCGTACGAGCCAGGCTCCCAACCTGCTTGGCTTCTGATCACCGTCGATTACATTTTTGTGAAAACTATATCCCGTTGCCACTGACCTTTACCGTCCGGTTCGGCGTTATTAAGTTGCCCGTTGAAACGCTTGAAAATTAATTAGCCAATTAATTCGTTAGAAAAGAAACCGCTTTTTTTAACTCACCACTATTTTTTGTTCCTCCCCGCCCCGCGCGCCCAAGCATATAAATCATAAAGCCGCACTGAGGTCCCCTTTGTAATGCATCACAATGTAGAGTATTAATGTGGCATTAGTGGTATGCAGCATTAAGCAATTAGTTTGATTTGAACAGGAACACTTTTTTACACAAGTATGTATTAATTGCAAAGCTTTGAAACGATCACTTACTGAGGCCAAACACCATATGCATTTCCTGCGTGTTTTGAGTGTTAACGCTATTTCCGCCATCAAATTCAAAGAAATTTTTTTTAGTTATTGTTTGTAACAAAAAATTCCCAATTCTTATTCCGATCGTGCTATTATCAGGGTAAAGGCAGCCCTTCTTACAAGAGAACGTCTCGCGGAATCGGATAACGCAGAGCTACCTCTGAAATCCCTTCAAGTGACCTATGCCCCTTACGCGTGAGAGTGACTTTGGGTGCGTGACAATCACGCGACTGTTTTCATTCTCAGGGTTGGAACGTAGCCCGATTAAGTGCAGGACCGAATTTAACGTGAGTTTTCTTTTTGCTGCTGCTGCTGCTGCAGTTATCGGTGACTGGCTAAAACCATCGGCTCGCTACGCTTGAGAGCCTGGTTCAACCACGAGTGCGGCTGAACATCCATTGATATTAAGCCCATAATCTCAGCGGTGCCAGCTTTAACGCTCTGACCTCCGAGCCACGCAGACGCATCAAAAGAACCGTGCAGAAATATAAAAAAACGCTTCCCACGTTAATTCTTTCATTCGTGAATTTGTAAACGTCCCGCGCGACTACGTCATTTGATTTTTAGACTTAGTGGGGGGGGGGGGGGGTTTAGGGTCAGATCGTTACAATACGGCGCGATAAAAGCTGGCCCTTATTACGGTTTATGACCTGGAAGTTGTTACTGTTACTGCAGCGACAACCGCTGGAGTGTGGTTGTGGTTGTGTGGTGTGCTGTGTGTGTTTTTGTTAGCGTATGGAGCTGTGTTTAAGGGTAAACATCACATTCTCTATCGGCTCTCACACAAGCTCCCTACACTTGTGCGCCGTGAATCGCCACAGTGTTTCGTTTTTTTTTTCATTAATAAACATTAAGTTCGATTCTTTCAAAACTAAATTTAAACGATTATTAACTTTTTTTGTCTTCGTTTTATTGTCGGCGCGATATTATGGCCGACGATAAAAAAAACTCTGCGGTTACACTTTTTTTGGACACATTCTTGTACAAAAATACCTAAATTAGTTAAGTTTCAAATGTTTTCATGACAATCTGTGTCGCTTGGAATGACTTGGTGCAACCCAGGTCGCCCTTTGTAAAAGAAGCCACGCTGTGTCCTTCGTGCGTCTCAAACGGGTTGGTTTTCATCACTCAATCCATCAGTCGGTCTTTATTTTGCGTGCCAATACCGCCCTCATTAAAGTAGGCACCAGTGCACATTACCGCAGCACGGAAAACGTCATCTCCTGGTTAAATAAAGGACGCCGATCGACTTCAATTAAACACCGTGGCTTTCAAATCCTGTTACCAGTCAACGTCCTTTTTGACTGAACAACAAAGCGAATTTTTTTTGTTGAGTTTCTCAAAAAACTGTTGCTAACTCACGGATGAAACCGACACTGCCAGGTCGCTTAACCGAAGAGGAGGAGAAGGAGGAGGGAGGAGGACATTCTTCTCGGCGTTTTATTGCAACGCGCACAGTACGGCCAATTTAACAAGTCGCCAAATAAAACTGAGCCGAGAACCCTGCGCTTGCTATGCATGGGAGGCTGCGACGGGATCTTGTCTCACACGAGCGTTTGTGTTTGCGTTGGTGTGAGCCGGTTTAATTTCTCTTCGCCGCCATCGCCTGGGTGTTAAGCAATAAATCGTCTCGGTGTGAAAACCCCAGCGACCATTTTGCACCGCTGCTGATGAACAGATCGAGCCGGAGCCGCGGGGAGGGGGCCACGGGGGGGGGG
>CM025655.2:5799806-5842175 GCA_014621495.2 Entosphenus tridentatus
CACAGACTCACACACAGATCCACAGACTCACGTCGATAACCTACAGACTCACATCGAGACCCATAGCGTCGTGGAGACCCACAATCTCACACAGAGACCCACAGACTCACACAGAGACCCACAGACTTACATCGAGACCCATAGCCTCGCAGAGACTCACAGACTCAAGGAGAAATCCACAAACTCGCAGAGAATTTCACAGCGGTTCACGACGATGTAGCTGATGGTCTGCTCAGCGTCTCCACGATCGCACGCCGCCCTTTCTTTGGCCTGTCGCTTATGAAGGACGTAGTGAATGGATCTGTCTCGAGACGTGTGGATTCAATCTAACAAGGACAATTTTCTGAGAGTTGGAGATTAAATCACGGAGGTTCTCCGGTGAGATCGGAGACAATGGCATTTGATTACTCTCGTGGTGACCCATCACATTTAGCCAATTGAGAAGTTGCGAGTGGTGGGGTAAAGTGTGGGTACTTCTACATGTCCCATTTCTTTGAGGAGCCGGTGGCGGTGGTGGTGGCGGTGGCGGCGGCGGCGGTGGCGGTGGCGGCGGCGGTGGTGGTGGCGGTGGTGGCGGCGGCGGTGGTGGTGGCGGCTCTCCGTTGTATTTTCGGGTTCTCGAGGAATCTCCCAGCACGCGGGGTGAAACATCGCAGAGCCGTACGGCACAACCACGAAAAAAACCCACACGGCTAGGGCGGTGGCAGTGGCGGCGGCGGCAGCGAGAGCTCGGAAGGGGAAGGGGTGGGGGGTCGAGGGGCAGAGAGAAGCCTGCGGGGGTTACGTAATCCGGTACTTGTGTGAAGCCAGACGATCGTCTGTGTGCGAGCGCGCGTGCGTGCGAATGCAGTTGATTAAAGAGCTCAGAGAAGATTCATTATGTTACCCCCCCACCCCAGCCTCTCCATCAGTCACTGACGTCGCTGATATGCGTTCGGTTTGGTCGGGGCGTTGTGTGGCGGGGGGGGGGAGACCTGCCTGCCCCCCACCCCCCGACTCTGTGTGTTTGTGAGGTTTTATACTTTTTATTTTTTTTAACGTCGTGTTTGCGTGGCACGCACGTGTGCAGTAGGTGCGCGCCGCGAGAGAGTGTTTACTCGCATTTGTGTGCTCGCGAAATTTGTTGGGGCAACGTTTAAGTGGGGGGGCTGGTTGAGGTGGGGGGGTTAAGGAGGGGGGCGGGGGGGGATTACCGAACGGCACGAGACGACGAAGACGACGCGAGACCGAGACGGATTCCACCAGCGGCGCTGCCCCCTTTGCCCGCTCGGCTCCGAGAGGGCCCTCCCGGCAGACAGTCTGCCACGCATCTGTTTTTGGCGGAGCGTCGGCCCGGTACGCCCGGGCCACGCGCTAGGTTGGAGCAATGATGAATGACCTTAATTACCCTGCCAAGCTTTTAACATCGGTCGCTTCGACAATGGGATGGTAAATGACTCCCGTTCAGGGTTACGGCGCTCACTTTTTCAGCACGGGAGCGGGTCGGCAGGGGCGTGCCGCGCGTGTGCGGGAACGGGTCCACCCGCTCCCCTCCCCCCTCCGCTTTTGGGCGAATTTTGGCGCTGCTGAAAAAATTAGGAGCCCTCTTAAGATGATATGTACGTTTGTGTGTGTGTGTACGTACGCGTGCGTGGTGCGATGTTCCACTTATTTTCTTTGCGTTGCGACAAAAAAACGGGGGGGGGGGGGCCCCCCGCGGGGGGGGGGGAGTTTGAATCTGCTTGGAAAAGCGAAGGGCGGCACTTAAACCGGAGACGTCGTTTAAGGCATTGCAAAGAAAATAAGCAAAAGGGCACGGACCTATAACACTGGCTACTTGTGATAATAAGAAGAATGTACGGGCCCTTTGGGAATGCACTGCCGGATGAAGGCATCTCTCCAGTCGTGGGGGGGGGGGGGGTTTGGTTTTACCATACTTCACCACGCCGGTCAGTACAGGTTGGTGCGCTGGCGGGTAAGGCGCACCCTGGATCTATTCAGATGTCACTCGCCATTGATCGTGAGCCGCGGGTGGGAATTGAACTCGCAGGTCGTCGAGTTTATAGCGTGGGGCGCTCACCACTGCGCCCCGCCACCCTAGCTACAAACGGCAATGCAGAACTTACAGCTTCAACTGACAGAATGTAACAAAGGGGGCAAGTATTACATTTTAAAAGCCACGCACAATCCTTCATGAGCGACGATGTAGCCTGGCAAGTGCTGTTGATGCATTGACCAAGCGAGCCAAATTGTTCATCGGAGGATCGGCGAATGCATTGAGTGGAATTGCTGAAGTGTTCCATCGTAAATGGCTTGAATGCGAGCGTTGGAAAACCAAGTGATGTATACAGATTAATATTGATATTTGTGTGCGGTGTGCTCTTGCCTATAATGCCTCGCAAATCCTGGCAGTATCTATTTCACAGGCTGGGCTCTGCTGATGAGACCCAGACAGTAAAAACCGATGTAGAGTTTGCTCTCTTGAAATAAAAACAATTCTGCTGGAATTAATTCGTCTGGGAGAATCGTAGGCCCGTGGACTAAGATAATAAATGTTGTGTTTTTACGTAAAGAGAGTGACGTTTGTCTTTTTCGTTTCAAAAATACATTACCCCCATCATTTCAGTGATTTCTGTTCCGGATATACCACACCGCTTCCCCAACCCACACTCACGTGCATGGTGAAGTATTGTTAAACAAAAAAAAAACCATGATCGACATGACACGGGCGGGGAGGGGGGGGCCTTCATCCAGCAGTGGAGTGACAGAGCTCTGTAAATGACAATGCTTCACGATGGCGCACGTTGAGTATGTATACTGCACAAGCGATATCTGCCCGTTACGGGAAATATTTTGTGTACTTAAACAAGCCCCAAACTGACCGAAGATAACGATAATTATCAAACAAGATGTTGATTGGAAATTTGTTAGCGAGCACCTATTAATTAAAGCCAGCACGGCGCCCGGCCGCTTTTGTCTCCCCAGTGCCAATGTTTACACACCGCACCACCAGCTACTCGTTTAAGGCTGAGTCGACCTATGGGAGGCCCAGAACCCGTTCAGATATTCGTCACTGATGTTGGCCGCGAGCGGGAATCGAACTCAGGTGGCACGAGATATTATCTGGCGAGATGTTAACTACCTCGCCTGGTATGCAGGAGGTCGTGGGTTCGATCCCAACCCCGACGCCTGCTGCTGTATATTTGGAGTTTTGAATGCTCTCCCTGTGGTCGCGTGGATTTTTCTCCGGGTCCTCCTGTTTTTCTTTCCACATTTAGAATAAGCACACGTTTAGAGTGTTTGGCTGCTGTAAATTTGCACGTGATTAGTCACTTCGTTGAGCTGTCATTTGTGACAGTCAGGTCGCTTCTGAAGGAGAGCTATATAGCTCAGTGGGCCTTAACTGGTAATTTTATATATATATAGTCTCTAGTTTTACAACGCTGCGCGCTAACCGCTACGCCACTGCTGCCCCCGTAACTGACAGGCGTGTAAGCAGGGCTCGCCACATGCACTCTACTAAGCTGAAGAGATGTGGGCTGTCGAACTTAATGTCGAACTTAATGAGAAATGCTTTGCGAGGTTGCTTAGCTCTTGGGTTGCTGTGCCGAGCGAGCGCGCGCTGTAAAAATAGAGTACCCTGAAATCTCCCGGTCCACGCCACGCTGGGCTATGTCAGCACAATGCTCTTTAACGTGCATATCGATATAAAAAAAATCATAACAGGCCTGACTCTGCCGATGAGACCCAAAAGGTCAAAACCAATGTAGGATTTGCTTGTTTGAACAACTGCTGCTGCAAAATATTGGTCTGGAAAGTGCATGAGCTGACGGACAACAAAGAAAATGGACTTTTTTTTACATTTGGAAAAACAAACCAAAAGTCTATTTATTAATTTTCTGACCCATAACATCCATAATAAAGGTTTCTTGGGTCAGATCGCGTAAATTTCAATGTGTTGTTAAACCTGCCACCACCCGACACAGCCAATTAGTAAGGTTTGTCATGCAAAACAAAACATGCCAATTAGTTGGTAGTCCAGCACACCGGTGTGTTGGAGTGTAAACCCAGAACATTTTCAATTCGAGTACGACGTTTCGCCAGTAATTACAACTTGCATCATCAGGCGACAGCCGCGGATATGGAGCGACGAAATCAGATCTCGTGTCCCGGTGCCATAGATGGATTCGTACGTGGCAAGACCACGAGGCAAGGCAATGGCACGAGGCCTTCATCTAGCAGTGGATAAATCATAGTGGATGATGATTAACATTGTAAGGGTACGATGTAGCTAATCCGGCCAAAATCCACACGCATTTGTCATCTGTACGGGTCTGGCCTCTTGGTGTTTACTTTGTGTGGAAATTATACGGAACAATTAATTCCATTTTAACAGAATGCAATCCTGAGCCTTAACGATTTTCTCACTGTAACGAGCGCTTAATGGCTGTCAAGGATTTGTGTGCGCGCGAAGTTTAAGGTATTTTGTGGCATTACCTTGTGATTTGATTGTGCGTGAATGGGACCTCTGTTAAAATTGGGGTTTAGGAATTAGTGTAACTTTTTTGCGGGAAATTTGTCAATGAATAGGCCTTTTAGTATTCATGGCTTTAACCCTGTGTCTTATTAAGGCAGAGCTGTCTGCAAACATTGTGAGAGTAACTTATAGCTGTGCGTGCCTCACATTGGGTTTCGTGAGGGCCTTAATTTAGAGAATGTACAAATTATTCTGTTATTTACATTTTTTTTTTAAACACAATGTTTATTTAGGCCTTGGGTCTGTGAGAACTTTAATGGCTCGACTGGATGAATTTATTTTCTGCAAAGTCGAATGCTTCTTTCATAGGCGAGGCACATGAGATCGTTACATCGTGGGATCGCGAGGGGTGGTTTTGGCGCCTTAGGAAGAACTCCATCTAGCAGTGGATTAGCCATGGCTCATGATGACGATGAAAAATTAGTCAAACCTACTTATCACCCTCTCCTCTTTCATCTATCCAGCCAGCACAACGATTGGTAAACCCAAAGCAGCTGGAGACCTGAGGTTGTGATTTAGGTTCGTCGGTCACGGGGGTTGGGGGGGGGGCGTGGGATTGACCATACTTCACCACGCGAGTTGGTGAAAGGAACACACAAGTCAGCTTCTCTCGCTGAGTACCTGATTGGTATGAGTGCGCCTACCAGGCACAGCTACTCACGTCTACAAGTCACTCCAGCTTATCCGCATCACCAAGAAGGAGATGATGATGATGATAAGGGGGAATAATTCACCGACACTGGATGCTGTGCAAAATTATTCCGACCAATTGCCTTGCTAGAGAACACAACCTATTTGGTTTTTTTTCGATGTAAAGCTTTCGTGACTGCAGGGATTCATCTTCTTGGTTCTTTCGGTAAAGTCACGTAGAATGGAAATGGTAAAATAATAAAATTAAACATAATAAAATAATTCTCACGACGTTTCGGCCACAATGCAGGTGAGGACGGCTGCTTGCGTTGTGGCCGAAACGTCGTGAGAATGATTTTATGATGTTTTATTTTATTATTTTATTATTTCCATTCTACGTGACTTTACCGAAAGAACCAAAAAGACAACCTATTTGCTCTACTATCGACTGCCTGGTTGGTCCTCAAAGGCCTGTGCTCATTCAATGCAAACATGTAAATGTCAATAGTGGAGCTTACAGCTGACGCAATGAACTTACACATGTCGATGGCCATGTTGAGTTGATCAGCTCGATGGATTTTCGCATCGCAAATATGTCGAGAGATCGTGGCGGATTGTGGAGGCCTTCACCCAGCAGTGGATAGATCACGGCTGATGATGATGATGATGGTGTTGAGTTGCTTGCGTTGAGGTGTGTTACGGTTAAGTTGTGTCCGTATAGCTGAGCTGGTTTATTACCTTTCAGTAGTGATCAACAAATCATCAACACAATTCAACGATTTGTCATTTTTCAGAGCCAGGATTAGTTTTTGTTTTAATGTAGTTTCATTTTCACCGTCTCATTTGTGTTTCATTTTTTCTATCCACTCCACGAGCGGAACTGTAGCATTTGCATCTCATTGGCATCGCTTGTGAAAAAACAGTTCTCACGCAAACGATTCAGTGCACATATTATGACCGTGATACTCACATCAGCGGTGTTATGTTACGGTGGTGCAGAGGGTTGGCGCACTGTGCAACGAACGTGGCAACCTGAGCTCAATTCCCGTCCACGGCGACAAGTTAATATCATGAATTCGGCCTGTAAATGAGCACCTGATGCGGTATGTAATCATCAAGGTAAAAAAAAAATTTGAATTTTGTAAATCACTTTTTTTGAACTCCTTATTGTGTTTTAGTTTGTTGTCCTTTCCTGGCAACTACAATTCGTACGGTTGGTTACGTACGGTGGGAAAGAAGTTCAACATACAGTACACACATTAAGGGTGGCCCGGGCGCAGAGTTGGCCACACCATCCGCCTTGTGCGCCACACCGGCCTTCAGAATCAGAATATTTATTTATACCGGAGGAATCCGATGCGCTACAAAGCTCTTTATCACAGATGTCTAGTACGTTACAACAACAAACAATGCAAAAAACACGACTCGGTGCAAAGTACAAAAATAAACGTTAACAAAACACAGAAAACACATACAAATGCAACTAAACCATCCCCATCCTACCAGACAAAGCCCACTGTAGGTATTTCACTTATTTTTCAGAAGCGACCTGGCCACCAATGATAGCTCAACAAAGTGTCTTATCATTTGGACATTTATAAAGCTCGCTAACAAACGCTTTCCCCGGCATTTTACACGGGCAACGATTGCAGATATTGGTCCTGTGTGTGTGCGTGTGTTGTCAGAGTGAAGCACAACCCCATTCCGTTAAAACGAGCCACCATGGCCCGGTCACCAACGCCGGGGGTCTGCCCAAAATCAAGGCGCAATTTTGTCCCAGCATCGCGATCGGCCAGTCGGCGCGACCCACCCCACCCCACCCATCCCATTTCCAACGAGCGAATGGACCGTCTCGGACGCCGCCAAGCAAAACAACCGTCGATGGGAATGCGTTCTTTCCAACGCCGTTTACCTGCCGCTGCCGCCGCCGCCGCCCACTGCTGGCTCGCCACTTGGGTGAGAAGGGGCACAACGGCGGTTAGTCATTAAATGCCCCTGGGCGGCGGTTTCGTGAAACCCACAATTATAGACACGGCGAGCGAGCGAGCACAAGGCCCTCGCGCGCGCACGCGCGAGCACACACACACACACACGCCGTATTGTTCGGGGGGCCCCAACGCTACGAGAAGTAGGATTTTTTTTTTGCATCGTGCACGGCCTGGAGTGTTGTGCGTTTTGTGTTTTTTTTTTACGGGTGCACGTAATTTTTGCGGCGCGACGCGGCTGGGACACGACGGCGATTTTATTGTTGGCGATGGTCGTGCCGCGTGCCTGCAAGAATGCAAAGGTCGTTGTCGTTTGCGGGGGGGGGACGAATCCGACGTTGGGATATCTTCCCTACGCGTGAGATTTTTTTCTTTCTTTCTTTCGGGGGTCGTTCGCAGTCGTGTCCGTCGGTTCGCTCCCAGCACCCGGAGCGAATGCGTCAGCGGCGGTGGAGGACGACGGCGGTTTCCGCTTGATAACACGGCGTGGGGCCTCGCAGCGCAACGGCGAGAAACATACGCAAGTTGTGTTTCAGTTTTGTTGCCAGAAAAAAGGGGAAAAAGACTATTATTATATTTTGGTACTGGCAAAGGAGGTCTAATGATGTAGATGCTCGCATTACTTTCATAGTGGCATTGTCTTTGAGCTGTACGCCTTTTGGCGTCCTCTGGTCGAGCACCAATTGAGTCGAGGCTCAAAAGAAAGCCGTCTCTGGTGTGGACCAATCAGTTTCAAGGAGAATGCACGTGTTATTAGAGTATGTTTTCTGTTTGCATTCTGACCACAAGTATTGTGGTTAATACACACATGATTCCTTGTAAAAAGGTTTCAGTTTTGTTGCCAGAAAAAAGGGAAAAACCCAATTATTATAAGTTGTGTTTTATAACTCGTCCGTTGGACCATTATATTCCAACAACCAATTGCCATTGGGATGCTAGAGATGCAGCTGCCCCCTAATGTTTTTTAGAAAGGGGGGCAAGTTATAACATAATTTCTGGGTCCCATTTTTGGCTAATTCCCTCCACCCATGAATTCAAGCTAATTTTGAATCACCTGTTCAGCAGATGAATCTCTAATGCGCCTTCAATAAAAGCGGATTTGTTGTTGTCATCCTCATGTAAGCTGTCACGTTGTGCAAGTGTTGGAGGATAGTTGCCAGAATTTAAAAAAGGGATTATTCTTTCAAACTGTATTGGCACAGGGGCATCGTCTTCCAGGAAATTGGCAACACCGCAGCGTGCATCCCCTGTGGGAGAACACGCACGCACGCACGCACTCCATCGTTCATCTCGTGGCGTATTTCTGGTATTAAAGAAACTACCCCCCCATCAGAACCCCCACCCCGGCCCACACGTTTTTTTGCGTGAAATCTCGTGAAGATACAGCGAGCGTCGGATGATAGAGCGCACCAAGGAAGGCAGAAATCCCCACGGTCGCGTTTCTCTCACCGTTAGTTTGGCCAATTTCAATTTGGGTAACGGGCGGCGGCCCGGGCTATTAAAAAATCTTCTAATCAAGCAGTGCTTGGGAAAGGGCGGAGGAGATGGAGATGGAGGAGGAAGGAGGTGGAGGAAGTAAATAATTAAATGAAGCGATCGTTAATGCGAGCCCTTGTCGATTGCAGCGGAGAGCTTCACGACCGCGGCGCGTGGCTTGCGAAGCGGACCGAGAGTGGCCCCCTGCACGACCTTCCCGTGCGTCCGTCTGGCACGAGGGCCAAGGGGACCTGCGCCATCGTCTTTGCGATAGAAATTGCAACGCACACCCGACGGGTTGCAGTCTTGCAGCGCAGTGCATACTCATACGTCGCAGCCCTTGTATTGCAATGCGTGTTGATACTCATAAGAAACGTTTTTTGGGTTAGATCGCGTTATTTATAAATGTGTCGTAACCCTCCACCACCCGACACGGACAATCAGCAAAAATGTGTCACGTTGACAAAAGACAAATAGTTCACTGCTTTAGCCCACCGGTGTGTTGAAGAGTGAAACCACAACATTTAAAATGTTTGAGTAACACGACGTTTCGCTGGTAATTGCATCCAGAATAATATTGGTCGCGAAAGCCTGCGTGTTGATACGTTGTAACGTTGTGTTTTATATCGTAATCCGACATTTGAATGCAATATTTCGTTGCCATTTCGCATTGCAATGTTGCAATCCGATATATCGTTGCATTGTCGTGTAATGAAATTCCGTAATTGTATAATGCCACATCCTGTTGTATACCCGTGGTCCAAATTCTATTGCAAATATCGCGCTCCAAAAACGACAGTGGGGCTGGGGAGGCCACCCCCACCCCCTCTAAACTTTGGCTGCAAATGATAACGCCGTGGGAGTTTCGCGCGGCCGTTTCTCCCATCGCTAATCGGGGGCTCCCCGAGTGTTTGGCTGCTGGACATTTCCACGGTGACCCGACGCCTGCTGTGTATTTTGGATTTGCACGTTGTCCCCCCGTGGTCGCGTGGATTTTTTCCTCCGGGCGCTCCGTTTTTTCACGTTTAGAATCAACGTACGTTTAGAGTATTTGGCTGCTCTCAATTACCACGTGATGCACCAACTCGTTGAGCTATCACTCGTGGCCTGATCGCTTCTGATAAAGAGCTGAATAGCTCAAGGGGCCTTACCTGGTAAAAAAAAAATTGTATAGTTTATCATTTTAGAACGCAGTGCGCCAATGCCGACGCGCGTCTAAGCAGGGCTCGCCACATGCACTCCGGACATGGGCTGTCGAACTTGACGAAAAATACTTTGCTCACGACGCTATGCCACTTCATTGGTGCTATCGTTTCTGATAGCCAGGTCGCTTCTGAAAACAAAAAACTATCCTGTATAGCTCAGTGGGCTTTATCTGGTAAAATTTAAAATAAAGTAACGTTGGTCATCGCCGCTCACGTTTCTGTTGCTGCTGCTTCTGTCGTGTTCGTCTGTAAAACCATTGCCGCCCGAAACGAGCGAGCGAGTGAGCGGACAAGCGGACGGACGGACGGCGCTAACCTCTTCGTGACCCCTTTGTCCGGGGCCCGGCCCTCTCCACCGCACCTGTCGGTCCACTTTTGAGCTTTTGCCGTGGACCGCCTGCAACGAGCAATGTGTGGAGGACGGGCGGTGGCGGGGGGGAGGGGGTGTCGGCCGTGCGACTCCGTCAAGGTGACCGCGACGAGCAGGAGAAGGAAGAAACTTAAGAGCCCCCGCCCCCCTCCCCACGTCCTACGACGGCGCCCCTTGGGGATGATTTATTGATGAGTTCCAGTTCCGGAGAAACCCGACGGGGGGGGGAGGGGGGTGCGGGGGACCGTCGGGAACGTTCTGACAGCAGCGTCATCGCAGCATCATGCATCTTCCTTGATGCGTTAATGGTGGAACAAAAAATGTTTTTCAATGAAAATAAAGCGCACGGTCGTGGCTCTGGTGCCAAAAAAATATTTCTTGGCCGACGGACCGCTCTGCTCTTCTCCACGGGACGCCTATTAGTGTTGCTTTTCCTGCTTTACGTGAGAGTAATGTTCATCACGTGGCAGTAAAAGCTGATATTTTTTTATTTTCAGAGCCAGAATTTCAGCCAAATTACCGTATTCTACGCACTACAAGACACACTCTTTTTCCCCTGTATTGTAAAGCATCATTTGGGGGTGCGTCTTACGATCTGGAAGCTGTGCGTGTGTGCGTGGGATCGGTAGTGTGTGCGTGGGATCGGTAGTGTGTGCGGGGAGCGATAGTGTGGCGGTGAGCACGCTGCTCGATGAACCTGGCGGCCCGAGTTCGATTCCCGCTCACGGCCAACACCAGTGACGATCTGAACCGGTCTTAGGCCTCTCTTAGGTCGACTCAGCCTCAAATGGGTAGCTGGTGCGGTCCGTAAACAATGCCACTGGATAGACAACGGTGGCCGGCGTGGTGCTGGCCACCCACCGCCTCGTGTACCGTGCCGGCCTTCATGGGTGCTCGTTAGCAGCACTTGCCCCAATATCATGTTAAGGCTATACGGGGGAATCTTTGCCTTTGTTAGATTTCAATCTTGATTTGAAGCTTTCGTGACCGCAGGAATCCATACTCTTTGGTTCTTTCGGTAAAGTCACGTGGGTAGAAAATGAAATAAATCACGACGTTGGAGGTGTGTCTTACTTTCCAGAGCGTCTTACATTCTGGAGACTTCCGTAAGTGAAGGACCAAATTTACTGAAAACTTATTTTATTCCCCCTCCATTCATTGGTGACCAAGCTGAGACCATCAACTTCTTATGCCCTAAGACCCAGTTTAAACTCTAAACTATTGTTATTTTTACCAGGTAAGGCCCGCTAAGCTATTTAGCTCTTTTTTAGAAGCGACCTAACCACAAATGAAAGCTAAACGAATTGGCTTATCGTGTGGAAATATACAGCAGCCAAACACTCTAAACATGTATTTTTAAATGTGCAGTGAAAAACCAGAGGACATGGACAAAAATACACGCAACCACAGGGAGAGAAACATTACAAATTCCAAAAATTAATGCTTCAGGGTCGGGATCGAACCCACGACCTCCTGTATACCAGGCGAGGCAGTTAACATCTCACCGAGAATTTAAAGCGAGAGTTTAAATCACAGGCGGCTGAAAGCAATTCGAACTCAGAATCTCAGCGACACCAGCTCAGCACTCTAACCACTCAGCCACCCAGCCACCTTCACAAGGATTGCTTCCTTAAATTACCAATTATTCCTGGGGCACTATGAGTGAGGTCGGTGAATAATAATTCATTAAGGGTGAGCTGCTTAAAATCAATGTCACTTCTCATTCGCACGGACAACATTTTCAAGCCTTATCCCCTTAAAATGCTTTCAGCCTTTTTAAAGGCCCGTAAACATTTCATGATTCACAGAGGTATACGTCAAATTCTATCCGATGTATTCTTGTGTGTGTGTTAAACCAGAACACCTCCGTAGATGTCCTTTAACCCTTTGCCAGTGTATTCTTCACTCTAATGTTGCATCAAAGGTGCACGTAGTCTGGCACAGACACTATAGTGGCATTGCCATTGCCTATTAACATTTAAAATCGTTAACCAAATAAGGGTTAATTGATACCATTCGCCACTATTACAGCGATATTGTGACGTCGTTGTGAATATGTTGGAGGGGGTGTTTGACGAGCGGCGAGTTGATGGCAGCTGATAATGATGATCCCATGATGATGATCCTATAATGGTGGTCCTCGATATTTTGGGCCACCCCCTTCAGTGAGAATTTGACCATCTTGGGGGGCGGCGGGGGGGGGTCTTTCGACGACAAACGAAGCTGCGCGACTTTTTCAGCGTTTCGGGTTGCAAGGCCCGCGGTGGCAGCGAGCACGAGTGTTGCATTCGAGGCAACTGAGCAAACACTGAGCCATCGTTGTCGTGACACCTGAAATCCGAGGTCGACCCACAAGGGGGGTGATGGAAGCAGACCCTTGGTGGGTGGGTGGGGGGTAGGGGGTTGGCTGTGTTTAAGGTTGTGTCGGGGGGGGTAACAGTAGTGTAGCGGTTGACGCGCTGCGCTACGAACCCGGCGACCCGGGTTCGATTCCCGCTCAGGGCGAACACCGGTGACGATTATCTGAACCGGGTACTGGGCCTCGCCTAGGTCGACTCAGCCTCAAATGAGTACCTAGTGTGTGGTGTGTAAAAACGTCGCCACTAGAGAGACAAAGGCGGCCGGGCGTGGTGCTGGCCACGCACCCCCTCGTGTGCCGTGCCGGCCTTCATAGGTGCTCGCGAACAGCACTTGCCTCAACGGTCTGCTAAGGCTATACGGGGGATCTTTGTCTTTTTTTTGGGGGTGGGGCGTTCGTCGATGGTGGTGGTGTGCGGGTGGTTGCCCTTCCCGGCTGGCGAGCGTGTGCCTGTGTGTGGCCTCCCCCCAGCTGTTCCCCAGACGTCTGTGGTGCCAGCCAGCCAGCCAGCCTGCCTGCCTGCCGATTGGCGGTTTTCAGTCAGGTCACGACAAAAGGCTCTCTGTCCACCACCACGACCGCTGTGAACGTGAAGAGTGCTACCACCGCTACACAGCGCAGGGACTCCTATCGGATCGGCCACCGCAGTCTTGGCTTTGCTACTTTAGGCGTTGCAGTGGCAAGATGGTAATTGTCTTGCCTGGTATGCAGGAGGTCGTGGATTCGATCCTGACCCTGACGCCTGTATATTTGGAGTTTGCGTGTTCTTCCCCGTGGTCGCGTGGATTTGTCTCCGGGACTTCCGGTTTTCCCTCCACATTTAGAAACATGAGTTTAGAGTATTTGGCGGCGATACATTTCCACGTGATAAGCCACTTCGTTGAGCTATTATTTGTGGCCAGGTCGCTTCTGAAAATAAAAGCTATATAGCTCAATGGGCCTTACCTGCTAAAATAAAAAAAACTGTAGTTTTAGTTTATAGGTCTCCTCCTCTACCACCCACAGTTCCGGGTTTTTTTTCTCTCTCGGGGGTTGGTGCTTGTGTGGGGGGGGAAGTCATGTAGTAATAAAAAAAAAATGCATGCGTAGCTCCCTGCTGCGTGTCAGATATTCAGATGGGTGCAACATAAATGACCATACATCATGAGTCTCAAGTCCGAGTAGAGACAAAGATCTGTTTGGTACGCGTCTAATGATTCACGCCGTCATTTGCCAACCTTCTCGACGATTCTATGAATGGTCACGATTTGCGGTCACGGGTCGATTCGGTAATTGGTTACATTTTCGTTTTGTTATCACCATCTTGTTTGCATTGTGTCTAGGTGTGTTTTCATGGGGGTTGTGCTGTTTTGTGTCTGCACTTAAATTTTCTTCATTTTCACCGATGCCTTATGACGTGTGTTCCAGGGATGTGTTCTCAGATTGCTGATTTGTTAGTATTGCTTTGTATCAAACTGACAGTGTGACATCACTGGAACTGAAATCAAATCACTTCCCATGCATTCTCTGCCAAAAGTGAGATCCATCACGTGAGGTCATTTTCACTTTCCGTGGTGGAACTTTTGCTCAAACCGTTAACGTTTAATAGCTTTACTGATGAAGCTTTACATCAACATTGAAAGTTTAATCGATAACATTGAAAAGGATTAAAAGTATAACATTGATGTTCAAAAACAGTGAGAACTATCCCATTTTAGAAGAAATATGAATACATAATGTAGAATCTGAGGTTTTTGCTTAAAAATTTCAAAATATGATAACTGGCAAAAAATTTACTGTGAAACTCATCCCTTATGTCTACTGTTTAGAGGCGGCTTGTGTTGCAAGTTATTTACAAAAAACTTTGTTAATGTGGTCATTTTTTTTATTTTGCCTTCCTCTCCCACCCAAACTCGACCTCCCCTCCCTTTCCCCATCACCATTTTCGTCTGTTTAGCCTCGTGACCTCTAGCTTCTTGCGGGCAGTGGCTTTTCGAGACGGGACACATTTAGCCGTTGCATTCCAGAATAATTGTGGCTGGGAGCACGAGCGGGCCTTCGCGGGGAGCAGCACCGGGGCTTCGCAATAAGTTTCCTGAAACGGTACAAATTTCCACTCGCGTCGGAGCACCGTTTGGCACGGGGCACACTCTACCCGCTGTGAAGAAGCGGTGTTCGTAGAAAGCTGCTTCACCGTGAAACGGGTGATTAAAAGGTGTTGCATAATTAAGGCCAAGGCTTTCGACGTCTAGGCCTCGAGGCCACGATAAGCCGAGGCAATTTTCCTCGTAATCATCGCCGGTAATTGCCACCGGCAACCTGTTTACCGTCGGCAACTATGGCAACTTGTGCGGCGATGGCAGAGTGATGGGAGTTGTGTCTACAGAGTAACAGAAAACGGTGTTGCAACTGCTGTCGTTGAAGATTGCCTGTGGTATTTGCCCATGGGAGATGGAAGATCACCCACGGTTTTTGAAATTGCTGTCGCGTATCATGGCCTTGGGAACGGCTTGTCCTTTGGTGTATAATGGCAGGCACACTTGAATTGATATCCAGAAGTCGACAGTTACATTCGATCTCTTGGGCAATCAAAACAATGGTCCAAGTTTCTTAAATCCCTTTACCTCTATCCACCCAGTAGTATTAATTGGCACACCGCGGTTATTTGACTGGCAGTTAGCACCTCTTTCGAGGTATCTGGCCAGAGTGGAAGAGTAGGCCAAAGTGCAATTACCGAGTGGGGCTACTCAGAGCTCACTCTAATGGACGTCGTTCTGCCAGCAGTGGCACAAGCAAGCAATTGCGCATTTACCTTTTATGGTGGCCTTAGCGCCACCGACTGCCATTGTTGCTTCCTTTCATTGCGTCTTAAGAGAAACTGACACTCATTCATTATACCATTTCTTTCTTTTTTCGCCAGCTCCCCTCCGAACCGTCCATCCGTCACAATGAACCCTTCAGCTCTCTCTCTCTCTGCCCCATATGAAGAACTAATTAAAGCACGAAACCATTGCCCACTTTATTACCTCGACACGGGAATATTTAAGACTGGAAATGGTTAAACGGGCCCTTTGCCTTGGGGCCAGCCAGCTGTAATGAATAATTAAATACCGTGGCACCAGTAAACCGTGTTTGGGGCTGGGTACGGCATCGTTATTTGGGTTTTCCCGACTCGTAAAAAGGCAGCTTTGTAGTGGAATGAGAATGACACGTCTGCCGAACAATCATTAGTTTCCACCAGTGCATTGCCGTTGTCGAATCGAAACCAGACTCGAGTGCTCAGAAAACATATTGACCTCTTCCAACGTATTTATTTGCGTTTTCGTGGGGTTTTTTTCATTGATCGAAACGTGGCAGGAATATGGGTTTTTTCTTCCTTTTAAATACACTTATGTAAATCACTAACAACAACAAAGCTCAACAGATTTGTCGATAACACCGAGTGGCCTTCAAAAGGAAAAAACATGTTTAGAATTAACAACGATTCAGGCAATGGTCAATTCTTCAGACGGCGTTAAGGAGGACCGTTACCCAAAACATTGCCTATTGTACATTTCTTTGTTTTACGGTAACTGTTGTTGAATACAGTTGAGTTTTTTTTAATATTGTCATTTGTGCTTGTTCACCACTGCCAATGCAGCATCACCAATAATCAAATATCTAAATATATATATCAATTGCACAATATGCATTGTGTGGACGCTGCTGTGGTTTTAACGGTTCGCACACTCGACTCGCAATCCAGAGGTTAGCGGTTCAATGCCTCCTCCTGGCACGGCAGGTGACACAACTGGCCATTATTTTTGGGGTTTTTTTTTAATCACCTAGCCTGTTGTCCACACAGCAGTACACAACGGGTGGACCGCAGCCTCTTCACTCGATGGACATGCCGCGCGCGGTGGGGTAAAGCGTGGGTACTCCAACCACTTCCAAAGCGCCATGGGGACCTCCCTTACGCTTCCAAGGCGTCTGACCAGCGTGGAAGAGTTGGCAAGATGCCCCGTCGCTCTGCAGTGGAGGAGGCCTTTCTGGCTGCAGTGGCGTGCTGCATGCAATTGCAGGGCCACGCCTTTGTAATTGAATGCGCTCATTTCGGTATTAGTTTCTTGGTGTGTTGTTTGTTGTTGTTAACGGGGTGATCCACCCCCTACCAGACGTCTGTGAAAACGAGCTTCATAGCTCATCAGATTTCACCCAGTCTGAATCAAGATTCCGTCGATGCATTTCATAATCAATAGCAATAGCAATGGCTCTGGGCTCTGATCGTGTGTATCATTGGGCCTCGTTGCCTCTGACCTTTGGTAAGATGCCTCACCTGCCCCTTCCACCACCGCGGAATTAATGAACCAACCGATGAAGTCAGCGCTTGCCTTGCAGGGGGGGTGGGGGGGAGGGGCATTTCTTTTACAAGCGCACGCGCGCACACCCCACACACGCCTACGCAAAATAAAGACAAAGATCCCCCCCCCCGTATAGCCTTTAACACACTGTTGGGGCAAGTGCTGGTCGCCAGCACCTATGAAGGCCGGCACGGCACACTAAGGGGGTGGGTGGCCAGCACCACGCCCGGCCGCCTTTGTCCCCTACCAAGTGGCGATGTTTACACACCGCAACAGGTACTTATTTGAGGCTGAGTCGACCTAGGGGGGGGGTAGGACCGGTTCAGATAATCACCACCGGTGGTATTGGTCGTGAGCGTGAATGGCTTCGTAGCGCAGCGCGCTCACTGCTAAACACTGCCACTGCCCCTACCCCCCTCAACAAAGACACACGGCCCAGGCACACACACGCCCACACACACGCGCACGCACACACACGCGCGCACACACGCGCGCGCACACACGCAGACGGGGTGGGGTTTGAGAGTTTTCAATCGTAAATGGGCAGAGAATAATTTTAATCTTCTAGGGGCCAAAGGTTAATGCGCGCGTGCACACACAGGTGATGCGACCGCATCAGAATTCGCCGGCAACTGTCCATCATGCGGTTGATTGTGGTTTTCGTCGGTTTTTGTGTGTGTGTGTGTTCCGTGAAACAATCGGCTCCGTTGTGCCACGGGGTTTTGCAGATGCATGCACAGCTGTGCTCTCCGCGCACCTGATGGCTAGGCAACATAAAAGGGCCTTTCTTTTTATATTTCAACGCGATTTTTACTTCGCCCCGCGATTGATAGGTTGGGATTTCGTTTTGTCGCCGTGTCGAAAAGCGAGCGCTGACTGGGCTTGGTGGGGAAGCTGAGAGTGAAGAAGCGTCGTGATGCAGAAGATGCGAATGTGTCAATTTAAACACGTGGAGATTCGGCGTCCAATATTATTCATGATAACGGTTTTTTTGTTGGGATTGACCGCGTAAAATGTGAACGTGTCGTACACCCACCTCCACCCGACACAACCAATTATTAAGGTTTGTCACGTGGAACAAAACGTGCCAATTAGTTGCTACTTCAGCACACAACTGTGTTGGAGAGTAAACTCACAAGAATTACAATTTGAAAAAAAATAAACTGCATTGTGAATACGAAAATGTCACACTGCAACCGAGCCATAGCAGGGCCGTGCGCAAGCCAGCCTGGTGCAGCTGAAGAGGTGCCAGGGTTGTTTTTCCATTGCAGAAGCCGAGCCGTGCCCTCCATGTACACACGTGATGAGTCAGTCGAGACATGTGGAGACGATGCGGTGACGCCGATTCCCCCACAGTGTGTTGACGACCGTCACATCACGCGCGTTGAACATAGCAAGAGCCCCCACCCCTAGCCCTGCTTAACCCCTCTATGTGCGTATGTTGAACCTATTTAGCACCGTACGTAGCCAACCGTGCTAATTGGAGGTGCGGGGGAAGAGCAATAAACTAAACACAAAAAGCAGCTTTAAAGAAATGAGTTTTCAATCTAGATTTAAAAGTGCATAGCTCCAGTGGCTTCCTAATACCGGAAGAGCGTTCCAGACGGCCGCAGCAGCGCATCCGAAAGCACGCGTTGCGGTGACCGTCTTTGTTCGATGGCGAGCCAAAAGCCGTTGCTGCGAGAATGAACGGAGTTCGCGTCATGGTTTATGCTCTTTGACGAGATTAGCCAGATCCAGGGTGTCTTGTGTGGCCCGGAAGCTCGTCACGGATTGGTTCTGGCTCGGCACAGCGAAGAGTCCAGTGGAAACACACCCGTACCGCGAGGGCACCGCTCTGGCTATCCTCAAAATGTCACCATTGGGAAAAGCCGGAGTATAAGACACACGACACAAAACACTGGTGGGACGTTGTATTTATGAAGTCATATTAGAACACTGCGGAAACTTTGGCAATGGCTTTTGCTGACGACGGTTTTTAACAACGATGCGCTTTAGTGCCCCGCAAGTGTCACAATCAGTAACCGAATTCGATATAAATAGCGGTCGCTTTTGTTTTGAGTTTACGGTTTTCGCAGACAACGGGGAGAGCTCATCCCTAGGCGGTGCAATAGCGGCCGAGAGATAAATCACCGTGGGCACGATAGCAGCTGACGCAAATGCTAAGGGGGGCGTTTGAGGTTGTGCGAGTTGCCATAGGAAACAAAATTGAAACGAGGATTGTAAAGGGGCGAGATAGGACGGTCCGTTTCACCAAAAATGCACCGTCCTATCTGATGCCGTGCGCGTGTTGTGCAGGGCCATCGTAAACTCAGTGGGCAGCGCACGGTGACCTGCTGTGCCACGCACCGGGGCAACGAGATACGGCACCCGCAGCTTTTTGGGGCATCCAGCCTATCCACTCGCTCAGAAATATACGCTGTCGAACCCAAAAAATAAAACTTTAATATGGATAATATTGGTCGCGAAAGCCTACGTGTGAAACTCGCTCACCGACTCGTTCAATTACCACTCACCGGCTCAATAATTCGCTCACTCGCCAGCTCATTAATTATCCCACCAAATCGCTCACTCATTCACTCACTCGTCCTCTCACTCACCCACTCACCTACTCGCTGATCCAGTCATCCACTCATGCATCCACTCACGCACGCACTCACTCACCCAGCCACCTGCTCACCCACTCACTCACCAAGCCACTCACTCACTCATCCACCGACACACACACTTTTGCGGTGCCTGACCTATCTGTGTGTAACTCACTGATGGTCCCTCTCCGGCATTTGTCACCAACTCTCAGACAGTTTTTTTCAGCAGCCTCAATTCAGAAATGTTGTATAGAACTTACAAAACACAACCAGAGTGCCTTCGTAAAGGCCTCTGTGGCAAAGCAGTAGCGTAATTACAAACTGTAATTACTATGGGTCTCTATATGACTATGGGCCTCTGTGTGACTATTTGTCTCCATGCGAGTCTGTGGGTCTCTACGTAGACTCAAGACAGACGACATGTATATTGCCTTTCCAAAAGTCTGTGTGCTATAATGATGGCGCAAATACCAAATGCACTGATTAATAGCTGTTGTTGTGCTCTTTTGTTTTTTTCGTACGGTGATTTATGAGATTTTTTTGGGTTAGATCGCGTAAATATAAATGTGTCGTTAAACCCGCCACCACCCGACACAGCCAATTAGTAAAATTTGTCATGTAACCAAAATACTACTAATTGGGTGTGTCGGGTGGTGGAAGGTTTAATGACACATTTTATATATATATATACACAATCTAACCCAAAAAACCTCTTTGGATCATATTGGTCGCGAAAGCTTACGTGTTAAACGGTTCTTATTTACCGTGTTACCATCCTGCACTATGAACGTGGCAACCTGAGTTCGATTCCTAGGCATGTCTAGCATCCATCAGCAGTGAGTGATACCTACAATAATCCTTGCCCTGCCCCGTACAACGATCCGCGTGATGAAGTGTGGTCAAACAATTCCCACGATTGACATGGTGTGGGAAGGTCTTCATCCAGCAGTAGAAGGGAAAAAGCTGTAAATTATTATTATTATTATTTTAGAAGGCATGATTTGCAGTGATTTAAGAATACTATGTTAATTTAGTTAATGAGTTGCATAAACATATAAACAGTTTACTCTGAAATGCTGGGGACATAGCAGGAATGTCCGGCAAAAAAATTGGCAACAATAAAACAACAACTCAAATTACGTTTGCTTGTCTGATGTAAAAGCAATTTCAGAAACATTATCGTTTTTTTTTTATAAAACATAATTCTGGTAAATATAACCGCTTTTGGGTTGAAGCAGTCGCGGACAGTGATTAGCGCATTCCACAACGAACACTGCAAGCTCAAAGTTTAATTCCTGGCTAACATCAGTGGCGGGCGATACCTGAGGCAGGCTTTGGGGTTCTCACCCCAGGAGTCTAAATTCAGCCGGGTCGGTCTCGGTTGGCAACCCAGAAAATCATTCAGAATCAGAATCTTCATTTATCCTCGAGAAATCCGATGGGCTGTTAAGTTCATTTTCACAGATGTCCAGCAGACATCTGTGAATTCAGATGTCTGCTGGACATGCCATGGCTACTATACCCACGTGCCACCTACTCCTTCTAGATTTGACGTTTTCGTGACTGCAAAGATCCATACTCTTTGGTTTTTTCGGTAAAGTCACGTAGGTAAAAAATATAAAATAAATTAAAATGAAAACAAATACAATTAAATCACGACGTTTCGGAAGCAACACAAGCAACCGTCATCAGGTGTTGACTGGTCCAGCAAAAATTACTGAAACCTCTGAAGAGAGTTATTACGAGACAACGTGTTTATATAGGGTGTTGGGGGGGGAGTCAATGGGTCGGGGGGGGGTGTGGCAAGCACCAAGCAGTGTGCACGGTTGTCCACCGGATTAGCATGAGTTAAGCCGATAGATAACCATCTATATTATTTTGTGATGTCAGGGGAGGGGGGTTTGTGTACGTGTGCAGTGTTTTCCCGACGAATGATGATGGTGTATCAGGCTGGGAGTGAAAAAACTGGAAGAAATGGATATGGCTGTGCAATTATAAGGCAGTTAAAGTTTGACTTGGTTGAAGACATCTTTCCAATGATCCTGTCTATAGTCGTGACAACCGGAATATATTCGATGAGAAACTGAGCGCCGGTTCCACCGTTCACTAACCTGATACCGCCCAGCGTGGTGAATTATGCCCAGGCAACCGCTATCACCGACACAGCAGGCGGATTCCTTCATCCAACAGTGGATCAATAAAAGACTGTAATTGTTTCTAGATTTGAAGCTTTCGTGACTGCAAGGATTCATATTCTTAGGTTTTTCCGGTAAAGTCACGTAGGTAAAAAATTAAAATTAATTAAAGTAAAATTAAAATAAAATAAAATAGAATCACGACGTTTCGGAGGCAACACAAGCTTCCGTCGTGATTTAAATTTTTTATTTTATTTTTATTTTACTTTTATTAATTTAAATTTTTTACCTACGTGACTTTACCAAAAACACCTAACAATACTGTAATTGTTGTTCGTGTATCTGCTACGAAGGATATTACTCTTTGATCGGAGGCACTGTGGCAATTCTAGACAATGCCACCCATAGGATTTGTCTGATCGACAAACCCCGCATGTCCTGCAGGGCGGTGGACAGTCTTGCGCAACACCTGCGCAGCAGCTGTTCCTCCTGGAGGGGGCTCATGTCATCCCCGTGCCAAGCAGCTTCCGACACCTCCGGCAGTGTTTCCTTCCTTTCTTCTCTTCTCAAGATACGAAAAAAAAGAGGGCCCCATTAACTGCAGCTTTCCTGCCAAACTCCCCTTTTGAATGTAAACGCGACCCTCCGCACATCCGCGCTTTGCTGCTCACCGCGAAGCCAGTCCGGCCAACCCCGCCAGCCGCACGCCGACTCGCCCGTCAAATCCAAACAAAGCCTCGTGCGAGCCAAACCTCCGTCCAAGGAAAGTCGACCAATTATAATTCGACGTAGAAAGAGAGAGTGCGGATAGGAGCGGGCACGTTTGCATCGCTCTGCTCTTAGTTGTGAGGATGCTGGCACACTGCCAATGAGGGCATCGTGAATTGGCCTGCATGCCTATCTGCCTACCTACTAACCCACTTTCCTATTTACCAACCTACTTATCTACCTACTCCCCCACCCACTTACCCACTCACCCACCCACCTACATACTAACCCTCTCACCTACTCACCTTCCGATCGACCCACACACTCACCCGCCTGCTTGCCTGCCTATCTCCCAACTTACCCAGTACCAACCTGCCTACTCACCTATCCATCCACCCCATCTGCCTACTCACCTATTCACCTACCTACCCATCCACCCATCTACCTGTCTGCCTATCCACACACCTACCAACCTATGTGCCTTCCCACCCTATAGGCCTTCCTGCCTACCCACCCACGAAACCCACCCACGCACCTAAAGTGCCCATCAATCTCCCTAATCCCGATATCCATTGAGGCTCCACATGTCTAGGCTCTGCGAGGCAACTCTGCTGCACATTTATCACATTTAGTTTTTATGAATGACCCTCCTGTGACGGCAAGCAGCATTATTTCTGCGTTAATTTGTCCACCAAACAGCATATTTATAAAAATCTGTTTAATTTACTCCGGCACGCACATTATTCAGTTTTTTTTTTTGTCCACGTTGGAATTGTATACAATATAAACACAACGGGGATTTATGGGCCCTCGAAATACAACCGCAAACTAAGACACTGTACAGAAAGAGTGGGGCTGAGGAGAGATGCTTTTATGTACATGGTCCAAGTGTTGGTGCAGTGTAACTATATATAAATATACTGTTGTTATCGTGTTACGTAAATACAAACATAACAATTTACAGATATCTACCAATCTCTTGTTGGAAAGACCCCCCCCCCCCCCCGCCTAATCGTGTCGTTCATTGGGGTTGTTTGTCCATACTTCACCACACTGGTCAATGCGGGTTTATGTGAAGAAGCGGACGGTGGTGGTGGGGGGGTTGCCCGGGATAGGTTCAGAAATCACTCGCCACTGATGATAGCCGTGTCCGGGAATCAAACTGAGGTCGTGGAGTTCATTTAAATAATATGCATGGGTACAGCAAAGAAGGAATCGCTTGATCGTGGACGACGTGAACATGGCCAGGGAGGCGACAGTACGGATGTCTGGGGTGGTAATGGGGGGCGGGGGGCGGAATTTCAGACAGTGGAGCAGCAGAGGAGAAGAAACGACCTCCCACAGTGCAAAGGTGAACGTTACTTGCCGTCTTCTTCTACTTCCATTCCCTTGGTGTTCACGACCGTTGTGGGTCGAAACGAGCCGTGTGCTCTTGCTGCCCCAATGCATCTTCCCTCTGGTGGCTCCAAGATTCTGCTGCTATTATTACTATTATTCAATCACTAATTTACCCAGGAGAGCCACGCAAGAGAACGGGAGGGTCCCCGTGCTGCATTGGGATGTCCAGCGAACACCAATCGCATGCAGAGCAAGGGGACAACATCGTAAAAGCTCCACGAAGACAAGACACCCGAGTCGGGAATCGAACCCAGGTGCACGTGGGCTACGAGGCAAACGTGTTACCTCGAGATTCTTTCTTCTTCCCCGATCTCTAGTCCACTCGTCCTTTCTCCGCTATTTGATGTCGCTTGTCCAGCTGCCATTTCCCCTCGTGCCTCCTCCTTCTCCTCGGTGTTTAAATAAGCTCAACCCATCTTGAATTACACATTAGCATCGCTGTGGAGAACATATACAGATGCCATTGACATATATATATAACAGAATAGCAAAGCACGCAATGTCTCCTTCGCATATATATACATCTCACCACATGAAATATGTACGTGTTGAAATCCAGCGCGGACTCGTGGCCTCTTTGCCTCGAGGATGAACAAAGCTGAGAATGTGCCTCGTGAGCGATTGTGAGGCAGCGGCGATTGGAACACGTTGAGGCTAACGTCGCTGCAAAAGCATTTAGCGGGGAGATGGAGCGACGAAACCGGATCGTGTGCAGGTGCTGGGTGGTTTTATTACACCGTAGGATCACGAGCGGTGATCGCAGCTCGTGGAGGCCTTCATCCAGCAGTGGATTGGCCATGGCTGATGATGATGATGATGATGAACTCATTCTGCACAGACTGTACTGCATAATGTTTAGCTCACTGTGTTTGTGTAGCTTGCCATCATTTGGTAAAATACCCAGTTCTACTCATTTAATTGCTGTCCTCGGGGTATTCCGCAATTTTAATTAAACTGTGTTGGGATAATGGGGCACATTCCACCTCCTTTGTGTTACACGAGAATGAATTATTGATCCGGTCAATAAACTAAACGACTGGGTTATTAATCAATACCGTGAGCCATGGTCGATCTACTGCTGGATGAGACCTAATGACCATCACCAGTCACCGTATATCCACCACTCGATGAGAGTACTCCAGTCATCCTTATTGTCATCGTCATGGCGATCCGAATCAATATCTCAAAATAATAATTTGCGTCGTCGTGGAGAATAGAAATTATTTTCATTAATCATACTGTAGATCGGTCTTGTGATTTTCGAGCGCGTGCACTGCAACCCGGCAACTATATTATTCGACATATAAATGACAGTTAACACGAGTGTGTGTGTGTGTTTAGCGATAGTGCGTTTAGCGCGCCGCACTATGAACCCGACGGCCCGAGTCCGACTCCCGCTCACGACCAACAACCAGTGACAGGTAATTATCCGAACCGGTCCTAGGCCTCCCCTAGGTCGACTCAGCCTCAAACGAGCACCTGGTGCGGTGTGCAAAATATCGCCACTGGGGAGACAAAGGCGGCCGGGCGTGGTGTTGGCAACCCAGGTCCCCTCGCGTGCCGTGCCGGCCTTCGTAGGTGCTCGCTAACGGCACTTGTCCCAGCAGCCCGTTACGGCTACATACGGGGGCTCTTTGTCATTGTATTTATACAAAGGAAACATCTTCTCAGGAACCCGTCGGGACTCAGGGCATTCTTGGCCTCTGTCTCTCTCTGCTAGACAAAAGCGATTGCCCTCGACGGCGTGAAGTGCACGGGAAGGGTTTCCCTTTTGTCCTTCCTTCGAGGAGGAAAAGATCCAGACGCTTTAAATATAAAAAGGGCCACTTGTCAGAGCTTGTGTATTGTAAGCTCCTGACAAGCCTCGACATTGTAGGTGTATTCAGGACGGATGAGTCGGAAAAGTGCGGGGGGGGGATGACATTGCCAACTGTTTTAATGGCGATTGACTGCGAGCCCACCGTTAAATCAGCGTGCGGTTGAAATAGGGGAGACAAGCCAATGCCATTATCAGGCTGCGGTTATGGATTGTGAGTGCCTTTTCGCGCAAACAAGACGAGTTCGTAAATCATGCAAAGCAGCGCTCCGGCTCTTCGAATGTCCACGCGTAAACTGTACAACCAAGGCCGGCGTGAATCCGCACGATCTCGTCGAATCTCAGACAGCTCAGCAAAGTAAAGATTTGTCCCCGGCGAGCACCTGAACTGGGTGACCAGCCATCAGGGCTTGCCAGCTGCTGTTGGCGTGGGGGACTGCGTGGTGTGGTCAGTAGAGCCCCCCTCCCCACAATCCCTAGGGTCACGGCGAATTGGGGCGACCGCCCTGGGCCCCGCGCTTTGGGGGGCCCCGTGCTTCGACGTCACGGTGCCAGGTGTAACTCTTCCCGTTTCGTTTAAAGGCGTTGGGGGGGGGGTCCCACATTTTGCTTTGCCCCGGGCCCCATTCCCCGTACCCCCCCCCCACAACTGCCCTGGCTGCTGAGTGGCACTCAACCCATCAAGAACTGCATTCCTCGGTGCAAAAAACCATCGGCAGTCGGTATGTCACAAGCGTGGGGTCGTGGCAGATTGATGTCGTTATTGTTGTTTTATTCATTTGGCGCTTATGCCACATGCGTGTTGCTCGTGTCTACACGCGCGTGCGTGCGAGCGCGTCAGCACGCCGCGCTGCGAACTCGGTCGCCCGAGTTCGATTCCCGCTCACGGCCACCAAACGCCGGTGACGGTTTATCTGAACCGGTCCTCCCCCTAGGTCGACTCAGCCGCAAATGAGTCACCTGGTAGTGGTGGTGTGTGTAAACGTCGCCACTGGGAGAGACAAAGGCGGCCGGGCGTGGTGCTGGCCACCCACCCCCTCGTGCGTCGTGCCTGCCTTCATAGGGTGCTACTCGCTGACAGGACTTGCCCCTCTGCAGGAGATACGGGGCTGGTCTTTATCTCTGGACAGCGCCGGAGTGGAGTGGCCCGGGCGCTACGAACCCGACCACCCGAGTTCCATTCCACCGCGTTCGTGAACCACCAACAGTGGCGACTAATTGAACCGGTCCTGGGCCTCCCCCAGGTCGACTCAACCTTAAATGCCGTTCCGGCCTCAACTGGTGCTCGCTGACACAAGGGAACTTGTCCCAAGTCGTCTGTTTAGAGGCTCCCACGGAGGGATTCGTGTTTTGATTTGAAGCTTGCGTGACTGCAGGAATCCATACTCTGTGGTTCTTTCGATAAAAGTCACGTGGGGTAGACAAGTAAAATAAATCACGCGCCCGAAACGTCGTGATTTGTTTTATTTTATACCTACGTGACTTTAGCGAAAGAACCAGAGAGTATGGATTCTTGATTTTTTTTGTTTGTCTTTTAGTGGTGCCCACGCGTTTATCCAGACGCCACGAACTTGAGGTGAACTTAACCCCGCTTCTCTCTACCACCACCACCACCACTCCCTCATATCCGTGTGTCCGTGTTTCACCATGGCCAGGGTATCTATATAAAACGTCCTTGTCCAACAACAACAACAACAACTCCGTGGTGACCTTTGGGCATGCGACTCAAAAGCGACCCGCCAGGAGACACCAAACACCGCTCGCTGTGGGTTTCGCGTGTAACGCGCCACATCCGACGAACATCGTTGCGTTTATCACGACTGCTGTGGTTGTCATACCTGATGACGATTGCTTGTGTTGCAATCGAAACGTCGTGATTTAATTTATTTTTTATTTTTTCACCTACGTGACTTTACCGAAAGAACTAAAGAATATGTTGCATTGTGTATGATTTTATTGTCCGAAGATGTTATTTGAAAGCGTACTCGTGTATTGTTTTGTTTATTAGAAGGCCGTCGAGTGTGATGATTTAGATTCTAATCCGGGACACTCCGGTGCTACGTATCCGATCTACCGTTTGTAACAGCCATGGAGAGCGAGATGCGAGCCCTGTTTTAAAATCGTTCCGTGGATAGGCGGGTGTGTTTTTTTTGTGTATATTTCTCTAGTTTTGAGTATTTCTCTATTTGTGTACATTTCTTTACTTTAGTTTATTTCTCTAGTTTCTAGTATTTAGCTATTTGTGGGTATTTCAATTTTTGTGTGTATTTTTCTAGATTTTAGTATTTCTCTATTTGTGTGTATTTCAATATTTTTGTATATTTCTGGAGTTTTGCGTTTTTAAAATTTTTTTGTGTATTTATCTATTTTTGTGTATTTTTCTAGTTGTGTGTATTTCCCTATTTTGTAAACGGCTATATTTGTGTGCATTTTTCTCATTGTGTATTTCTCTATTTTTGTTTATTTCTGGCTACTTGATGCGTACGCGTCACACAAAACCTGCTGTTTGACATTACTCGATATTGAATCCCTGTGTTTATTGCTCTTACGAAAAAACATTTTTATTGCTATATTGTATCTTAAATTCGAATGAATAAACCAGATAAGGATGGGAAATTTGACACAGTGAGAATGGTTGATGCACTGCGATATGAATCCAGTGACCTCAGTTTGGTGATTTTGTCTGGGACTGTTGCTTCTGCTGTTGTTTAGCTACCTTCACCAAGCAATTTGAACTTACATACTTACATTTTTTTACGTATTTTTTTTTTTGCGATTTGCTTTCCTTCCTTACACTTTGCACTCCAATCGGTGTTTTTTTATTGTTCGTTGTTGCATCTTTCTGACCCACCCCTAATGGACAGCTGTGACAAAGAGCTTCATAGCTCATCGGATTTCTCCAGGATAAATGAAAGATTCTGATTCCTGCCCAGGGCTTGCACCAATTGCGAGCGATATCTGATATACCAGTCATGCCCACCACCCCCCACCCTACCATCAACCCGCACCTCCCATTAGCACGGTTGGCTTACGTACGATGCAAAAGAAGCTCAACGTACATTCATTCGTGCTCACCGGCATGGTGAAGTATGTTCTAACATTCCCCACAGATGACACGACATCAGGAACCCTCCATAAGATGATTGACTCCGTGAATTGCCGTAATTTACATTTAAACCGGATGAACAATAGTGTAACATGTAGCGGCTGTTTTTGTAAATCCACTGCAGAATGAGTGCCTCCCTCCCACACAATGGGGAGTTATTCAATCATACTTCGCCTTGCTGATCAGTGGAGGATAGCGAATGTAAACATAAGAAGTATATGTTTTTTGATTAAGCGCTTTAGAAGCAAACGTAGAGGCGTTGTTAATGTTAGGAGCGTTTTGGTTGTGGCCTTTCATTGATCAATAGTGGCAGCCACACAGTGTTTTAGGAGCATAGTACACGTGATCATCGCACAATATCCACTCACAACTTCCAAGCAGCGTTTGGCTCTAAACAGAGAAACTAATGTCTCTAAAATTGAGCAATTGCGTTATTATGAGCCAAATAAAATCGCGGTCACGTTTGACGGATGTAAAAGAAAATATGACTAAACACCGTGCATAGTTCGAATTATTATCAAAGCTCATTACGATCGGTGAAATTAGATTCCGTCGGAAATATTTTCTCGAACAAACACAACAAATCGATGAAGTCCTATAGGTCAATGTCCTCTCGGGGAAACATCAGGCTGTGATAATTTTTAACACTTCAGTAAATGTTTTATGACTGTTGAACCATTGTATGCCTAAAAAAAATCGCGTATGGTCAAAGGTTATTTGTTTTCAACGCTTTCCAAACAAAGGTTAAACGCATTCGTGCGTTATATCTGTCCATCCGCCTTGTCCATCCGTCTGTCTGCAGCATGGGGCCACGATGACTCTCGCTATGATGAGACAAGATGAACGGACCTTTATTATAAAGTTGTGTTGCTATTGAATATTTATTGTACTGCATACCGGCCAAATTTATCTAAGCATGGCCCAAAACTTGCAGGCACAAACCAGTGCAAAAAGTCATTTTTGTAAAACGCATTTCGCCAGACAGCTACTCGTTGGCTTTCATACTGCTAATTAAATACTTCCGAGGACAGTTACATTTTGGATATAATTTACAGAAGCCATGCGAATGCATGATTTTTGTTCCCTGTTATTTTAAACCTTTTTTGCCATCATTCACAAACACGGTTTGTCAGATTGTTATCCTGTCTGGAATATCATCGCAAGGCCTTTGTGTCTGCTCATCCAGACAAGGGAGTGGGGGGGGGGGTGGTGATGGCAGGGGTTAACAAAAATAATTTAAAAAGTTTTCAAAGAAACATAATCTGACAGCCGATATTGGCAGACGGAACAAAGAAAGAAAGACAAGCAAAAGATGAGCGTAAGACAGAAACAAAAACCCGTGCATGCAACAAGACAAAGGTATATTAGTTTACAAGTTACACAAGACAAGGGCGCAAAGTTAAATTACGTGGTGGGGGTGGTGGTGGTGGGGGGGGGGGCACTTTCCCACCGGAGTGGCAAGGCCAAAGCCCTGAGCCTTGGCCTGCGTAAGTTGACTCTGAGCAAGGACAATGTGGCTTTCCAGAGGGCGATTGAGGTTCGGGCTAATAGCCTGTCACTCAGGCCCATCAAGGTGTGCGTCTAATTGCTTTCAGCTAGAAAGCCGCCCCGAGGTCCAACTCTCTATAGGTTTTTTTTTTTTAAATCCTTTGAATGTACAAAACGATGGCTGTTGTGGTCGAAACGCACACTTTGTATAATCGATGGGTTTTTTTTTCATAGCTACTTCAAATGTTTGTGGTTTGTCTGCCTCGGTTGGTTGTGTTGTTCTCGACGAATGATTTCGCCGGCTTGCGGTGGTCATCCACCAACCCCTTTGGAGGCACCGCTCGGTGGATCACACGAATTTGTGAAAGCTCCCAAACACCGCACGGCTGTGATGTAGCCAGGGAGAGATGTCAGTACAACAAGTGGATTGAATCCATCTGTGTGGAGCTCCAAGTGTTATCCCCTTTGTGTGCACGGTGGGGTTTTCTCCAGTGTTTCCCCTGCATGGAGCCAAACTTTCATTCATGGGATGAATGTATTTATCTTGAACTTATTTCGCACCATACGTACCCAACCGTGCTAATCGGGAGGACGAGAAACTCTACACAAAAATGAGTTAGAAATAAATTAGTTTTCAGTCTAGATGATGTAAAAGTGCATATCTCCAGTGGCACCCTACTATCGGGAGGAAGAGCGTTCCAGACGGCCGTAGAAGCGCATCTGAAAGCGCGCGATGCAGCGACCATCTTTGTTCGATGGAATTCCCAATGCAGAATTCTCCTGACAAAGGGTCTTTGAGACTCGATGATAATTTCCTGGATAAATGAAGGGCATCATTATTCGTATATTGTCTGTTGAGATATGTTTTAATGACACATTTCTTATGATTATGTGACTCACTCAACCCGTAATCTGTATTAAATCATGTGAGGGCTCATTGAGTTTCATTATCTGTTTTGCAACACACAGCAGAGTCTCTGTAATTAAGTACGCACGCAATTAAATGCTGAGCAGTGACAAGTTTGATCGGCGCATTGAACCCAGCTAACCTGAGTTCGATTCCAGGCCACGGCTACTATCAGTGGCGATTGATAGATTGATAACCGAACTAGTTATGCCCGCCCCCTTCCATCAACCCGCACTCACCAGCATGGTGAAGTATGGCCAAACACGAACAACACGGCATGGGGAGGCTTTCATACAGCAGTATATTTACAAATGGCTGTAACTGAAATAATATATAAAAAGGTTCCATTGGCAGTGGCATACAAGCACATGAATACTGCCTTGTAACATACTGTACAAATATTTATAGCCTAATATTTTAACAATGGCCCTACTCCAAAACATAAATTATACTCCATCCCAAAGCTAAGCCATTACCCGAAAAGATAGCCTGCTATTTTTTTAAATTTAATAAAAGCAAGCCTGGTTTAATATATAATAACGTTTATTTAAATAACTAAAAACAAAACTCACTGCCCTTTGCCAATATACTGCTGGATGAAGGCCTCCCCATGCTGCGTCAGTCATGGCGGTTGTTTGACCATACTTCACCACACTGGTTAGTGCGGATTGTTGAAGGTGCGTTGCCCAGGACCGATTCAGATATCGCTCGTCACTGATGTTTTGTCATTGTTTGGGAATTTAACTCGGCTCGCCACGGGTTCATGGCTCCGGCGAATATTTTCCGTGTCACCGGTGGACTGAAATAGGTGGCATGTGACTAAGTAGCCACGGCCATTGCGTCGTCTACCCGGACAGACCCAGCTGAGATTAAGCCCAAACATCGCTTCTTCTTGGACACTGCCGTCGTGTGATGGTTATCTCACGAAGATTTGCTATCCAGGAGGTCGGCCGGTTCGATCTGCCAGCGTGGCAAGATGAAACATTGGTGCTAGTTTCTGATGTCCTTTCCTCTTCTGTCCGCCCATGCAGCATGAATGAATATTCCACAGGAGATCAGCTGACCGCGCGTGGCTGGGTAAAGTGTGAGTAGGCTCACCGTTTCTAAGATGTCTGGGTCAGGCATGGAAGGGGAGACTCAACAAATACTTCCTAGATGGACTCTCTAGAGCTCCTTGTAGTGGAGGCCTTTTTTGACAGCGGTGGCATCAGCCAAGCACTTTCAGGGCCGCACTTTTACCTCTTTACAGATTATTCACGGCTCTTGGGAGGTGTGCTGAACGTGTGTGCAGATCGCAGACTCTGAAAAATCCCTCTCTCGTGTTGGCTCTGCCTGTCCTCATCGACGAGTTTTTTCAACGGTGTTTTGTCTCTCGCCGGCGAGTTCATTCTTTATTTCCTCTCTCGTGTTGGCCCCCTCTCTCTCTCTCCCCCTGGCTCTCTTTAAGCTCGCGCTTTCTGCAAGGCTGATAAGAGAGTGGAAACAGCTGTGGCTACAGGCGGCTCGAACAAACATAAACAACCTGCATGGGCCCCCTGAACAAAAAAGGCGCTGTTGTGTGGCGAGCCAAGCCTGTCCACGTGCACCAGCAGCAGCAGCGTGCCTTTGCGGCTGGCCTCGATATGACGGGGCTCCCTGATAATTATTTTTGAAAGATTCGTTTATTTATGAAGCCACTTATAAGTCAGGAATTCCCCCCCACTCCACCCCCACCATGCATTCTGCTTCCCCCCCTTCCCCCACCATGCCGTTGCAGATGTGCCGTCAATTTCGGACTGTTTCGGCGAGTGTCATGCACAGGTACGTCGAGTCATGGTCAGTCCACTGCTGGATGGAGGCCTCGGCAAGCCCTCGCCCGTCTCTCGCGGGGCCCTGCACACGCGGGCTGATCTCATTGCTCAACTTCCGTGGTGGATTAAGCGAACGGAAAATAGTCTGACAAGCACGGGCAATTATGCACGCTAACCCAATAAATATGGGGCAGCGGTGGCGCAGCGGTGTGCAAGCAAAGAGACGCGTCTGGCGACCTGACGTTGACTCCCAGCCACGGCTGATATCACAGGTGGCGAGCGACATTTGAATCGTTCCTCGTTGGTCAGTGTGTGGTGCTGCTTGCCAGCATCCATCTCGCTCCGGCACACGAACTTGCATCTCATCGGCTCCATCTCCATCGTGGACGCGCTCTCGGGGGGTGGGTGGGGGGTGTTTTCACCGGTTTGCTGCAACTCCCTAGTTTATTCTCGCCCGCCAGCCACCGTATTTTTCCAAGCGTCGCGTCCTGCCCGAGGAACACTTTTCATTCCTGCAACGGTTGATCGTCTTGACACGAAACACGAGTTCACTTTATTTTCCAAATCTGGCGAATATATTCCGCACAATGTTTTCGCGTTCTTTGACACGAACTAAGTTTCAGCGGGGGGTGGGGGGTGGGCGGGGAGGTCTGATTGTTGTTTGAACATGGGCCTACAGCGTGTGACAAACACGAGTAACAAATTACAGAACCGTGACCGATTCATGTTTCTGTTCCTGCTATTTTATGCCAAAAGAAAATCTGGCTGAGACAGTCTCTCTCCCCACCCCTTTATTATTGTTTTCTCTCCCCCCTCTGGGTAATACATAAGCCAACTGTAACGTTACGTCACGGCACACAATTGCTTGTTGTTCGTTTTATTACTCGCGCTATCGGTCAGGACCGTTCACAGATAAAATGTAATTTCCTCGTCAACTCGGTGTTTTCATCTTTCCACTCGACGCGCCGCGGAGCAGAATGTGTGACCTTGTGGCATTATCGAGAGCCGCACTTGCATGGTGGAAGAACAAAAATGTAGTTCGCGAACACAGGGGGAGGGGGTGGGAGATAAGCGAGAGCTGCTCGCGACGATGTTCGATTAGTTACGACAACAGAAGAGCAAATGCGGATGAAGGTGCAAGCCACGTGATCGCTTGCTCACACCGCTGTCTGGTGGTGGAAACGGCCTCCACGCGAGGACGTTCCAGACGGTACATCGGTCTCCTCTTCCGCGCTGGCCACGTGTCCTGGAAAGATGCCCGGAACACGAACCCTTTAACTCACCACACGCGAACGGCTGATCGGGGGGGGGGAGAGTGAAATTTGAGAAACTTTTCTATTGTTTTATCTGCCATGCCAGGAGATCAAACTGGAGACCTTTGCATTGCAGGTCCAGTGTGCTGACGATTAGACCGTGGGCAGCATCCGTCCGTTGCTCCATTAGACACCTTCTTTCGTGCTGGATAGCAAATCGAGAAGGCTCGGTGGGTTGAATTTCTTTAAATGTTGGAGAGATGAACTCGAGCGCGTTTACTAATTCACTTAGGATGCACCTTCATTTGAACAAATCAACGCTTCGATTGGGGAGGCCTTCATCTAGCAGTGGATGATCACGGTGGAAAATGATGATTACGAGTAGACATGGGGCGTCTGTTGAACCGTAAACTCCGTGTCAAAACTGCCTCCCCAATGAGCACACGCGGCCCGCCGCATTTGCAGAGAGAGGCATGCCAATTTTCGTTCTTTGCCAAACGCACACAAAAACGTCATGTAATAATAGGGTCTCTCGGCAGCAGAGACGTCTCCCTGTGAAGTGGTTGGCAAATTGCAAAGTTGGTACATTGCCAGAGATGATGCAGATGGATCGAATTAACGAGGCCCGGTGTGGTGTGTAATTAGCGACAGTTCCCACCTTGAGCTGACATTTGTGTTTTGCAAATGCAGTGTCGTCTGTGTTGGTCTCCTGAACGTGCGTTGGAGCTAGGCTTGCATTCTGTTCTGTTTTTTTCTCTCCCAAGAGCGTCCTCTGTTTTGAGAGAGGGAGCTGTCCTCTTCCCGGGACTTTACCAAAAGTTCCGGTTTTGTCAGTTGCATCCTAACAACAATAATAATACAACACTGCAGATGATGATGATGCTTTCGCATGGTGCTATCCCCGTTCTGCTGCTATCGTGAGAAGATCTTCTTCCCATATATTCCAGGTTTTGTAAATGATAAAATTGTACCTCAGAGGTGACAAGCACAGTCGCTGTCGATTAATTTGGCACGAGTGGGGGAAATTAATGACAGCTCAGCCGTTTGTACGTTGATCCGATCAATGTTTGCGACGTACACAACTTGGTTTTGTTACATTATGTACATTTTATCTTTTCTGTAGCAGGCTACCCTCTCGAAAAATAATCATCTGCTCTTTGTCAATCCACAGCAGGATGAAGGCCTCCCCATGTCGTGTTGGTAATACTTGACCAAGCTGGATAGTGGGGGGGGGAGGAGGGTTTTGTACTTCAGAGGTGACAATCCGAGCTGAGCTGCCCGGGCGAGAGGGGAGGGTGGGGTACGGGCCTGTCAGCCCCTGCTTTACGACACGGAGACACGGGTTCTCGATGACGTTAATGGCTCTGTAGCGTTGTAACCGCGTTGCAAAACAGAAGCAAGAAGATTGCCCTGTTCAACATGGGTGTTTTGCTCTGCGTGAAAAAATGTGAGCGAAAAATCCGAACGGTGCAAAAATAGGCGTGGAGATGTTGCAGGCTTGGATTTACACCGAGTGACGCAAAGAGGAACGCACGGATTAGAGAACAGCCACAATTAAGAGATATCGTGTTGCCTGTTAAGGAAAGTAAGTGGGCTCTAGCAGGGAAGATTGCTACAAAGTATTTTTTTATTCATCACTGTTGCTGAGCACAGACCCAACGGCCAAAACAAACGCCAAGGTGTGACCCAGGAACACGTGGACAACTGTCGAAGGTGCAATCGATAAAAACAAAAAGTCGATAAGTTTCTTGAATTGAGGAAGGCTTTGTACGAACTTTATGGCTCCTGGTCGAGCACAACGACGTTGCCAGCGGCAGCCGAAAATGGGAACTTGCGCAAGAGCGCATCTGCGCCCTGTCGGCTCGTGTGCGGGCGCTCCGTGGATTGTTGTGGCGCGTGTGACCGTGAGAGATGGCGATGTCTTAGCGAGGCCTTCATCCAGCAGTGGATAGTTCAACGGGCAATTATGATGATGATGGTGATGATGGCGATGATGTTGACGTAAAAAAACGCAACGCCTTCGCGTTCAACGTAAGTCGCGCCCGTTCGCTTCTGCTTAAGGCGGACGCCGTTTTCCACTCTGAGCCCGTGCACCGACTGAAACCCGCAGAAAGACGGCATTTTTTTGGTTGCCAGGAGGGCTGAACAGGGCACGGTGGGGCTTGACCACCAGCCCTGCCGCCTCGTTGCTGAAGGCTTGACGGCACCCCTGTGCCCCATTAAAGCGAGCGTCGTGTGTTTTGAGAGCAAACATCTTCGGCTTTCTTCTTTGCTTGATTAATGGCAGGTTGTTTTTTTTTCCTTCGAGAACAAAGCCCTTTCGTTTCGTTCGCTGGATTCCGCTTGCCAAATTATACACGCTGGACATCTCTTGGGGATTCGTTTTTTTTTTGGGGGGGCCAATAAATGGATATTTTTTTTATACCTCTTTTAATTTCCCTTCCTTTGAAAAGCCTAAAGCCAAAATTTCCCTCGTGAATTAAATATGAGCTCGTGAAATATTTAGCGCTCTCCTCCAAATTTGTCTCCTGGCTGTTGTTCCCCCCACGTTCTTTGTTGAGGTGTCGTGAAAAACGACTTCTAATTAGGAAATGAGCAACACAACAAATCTATCTCTCTCTCTTATACAATTATAAAAAAAAATATTTAGTTGTATGCACAGTGATGTCAGGATAAGTAGGTGCCAGTGACCGGTCACCCGAGCACTGGTATTGCTGGGCCATGGAGGGCTTGAATCTGAAACAAAATTTGGGTGGTAGCGGAGTGGGGAGGGATCCCCCTTTCAATTCATAAAATCCTTGTGAGATGACAGATGAGATGTATATGTGAGATAACACAAATGTAGGCCAAATTAGACATGTATTGAGATGTATGTATGTTGAACTTCTTTCGCACCGTAAGATAAAGGAGCAGCCCAGATAGATCTTCTTGGTTCTTTCGGTAAAGTCACGTAGAAGGGAAGTAATAAAATAATTAAAATAAAACATAATAAAATAATATAATATAATTATTTTATTATGTTTTATTTTTATTATTTTAATATAATATAATTATTTTATTATGTTTTATTTTTATTATTTTATTACTTCCCTTCTACGTGACTTTACCGAAAGAACCAAGAAAATGAATCCCTGCAGTCACGAAAGCTTTAAATGGAAAAACCCAGATAGAGTCGAGGGAAATAAGTTTTATTTTTTACATAATGTTCATTTGAGACTATTACTTGAATTTGACCTGATAATTGCGACACATGCCTAAGATTGTTTATTAATTTGGGGGCCTCTTGAGCTGTTTGGGGCCCTGAGCTTTTTGCCTCGTTTGCTTGGGCCCAGGGCTGTCACTGTCCACCCACGAACAGGAGGCAAGCTGTGCGCCCCGAGGCTTTTGAAAATGCCGGGGCTTGAGTTCTGGAGGGGGTCATTGGCCGACGGGACATCTGTGCATTAAAGAGCTTCATAGCTCATCGGATTCCTCCAGCGTAAATAAATATTCAGATTCTGAGAAACCTGGTCTCATGTGTTGTTGGGATCAGGAGTCGGCAGGCCGGATGGTGCTTGGTCGATTGGACACGAGAGTGGTCCACGACGGAGTGGCCAGGAGGGGAACAACACCGAGGGGTACGTCAGCCCGTGGAGACGGAGCGCAGAAATCAGCTCGTGTGCGCGGGAGCTAAATGGAATGTTTGCGATGTGAGACCCGTTGAGGGATGGCGATGGCTCTTGGAGGAGCTTTCATCCAGCAGTGGATAGGTAGTGGCTTATGTTGACAGTGAGATTCTATCTAACTCCTACACACGAACTGATTTCGGCACTCCGTCTCCACCGTTTTGGTGTTCATGTCGGGCGCGTTCCCTCCATTGGCCACCAGTCCATCGTGAAAGCTACGTTGGTATTTTCCTAATGTGTTAATGTGAGACTTCTGCTCGGTGATACGAAAGCAATTACATCTACGGCTCAATGTGTTTATGTAATTACTCTGCGGATTTATTCGTTATATATTTAAATGTTCGTCGCAGCGTAAAATTAACAGCAAGGATGGGGGGGGGGGGAACTGGGGGAGGGGGGATCTACACTCGGCTGTTTGAAGCTAAAATTAATGACACGCTAACGATGTGGGGAGAAATCCCGGTATTGAAGTCGTTTAATTTTCTCGACAGAAGCGAGGATCGCGAGCGCGTATTACTTACAAATAATTTGCACGTGACTTTTAAAGCAGCAACAACAAACAAAAAACAGGAGATGAATGGGTTGTGAAATGTGCAGCGCAGATATTTGGCACGTTCAAAACAGTTTCTTTGTCCACGGAAAAGGGAGTTATGTTCTCGATCAGCTTAAGTAATAAATAATAATGAGAATAATAACTTAGAGCTCCTTGTCTGCGCACCGCTGGATGAACGCCTACCCACACGCTGTTAGTCAAGGGGCTTGTTTGACCATACTTCAAACTAAAAACATTTTTTTTATTTTACCAAATAAAGCCCACTGAGCTCTTTTTCAGAAGCGATCTGCCCCTCACAAATGATAGCTCGATGAAGTGGCTTATAATGTGGAAATGTAGAGCAACTAAATACTATAAACGCATCATGTTTCTAAATGTGGAGGGGAAAACCCCAGAGGACCCGGAGAAAAAATCCATGCGGATCACGGGAAGAGAGACTTTGACTTTCAAACAAGTTTTAATGCAGCAACGGCACTGGAGGCGATTCCGATATGAAATACACAAAGTCACCAGCAAACAAATGAAACAAACACTATAAATCCACGCCCTGTGGCGCTAAATGCACCGCGCACAACACGAAAGAAAGTCACGTGGTGGTGGTGGTGTTCATCGCGCACGCCACGGTGACGAGCGAGCGCTTCAGAAGGTGAACACGAGGGTGCCGTCCACGTTGGTACAGAGAGGGGCTTTTCCGGCTCCCCAGCGTTCGACGAAGACGTGCACATCACCGACATGTGTGTGGTACATGGCGTGCTCCAGCCGCAGCCGCGCCTTCAGCAGGCCCGGGGAGAGACAGAGACACCGCAAACTCCAAATATACAGCACGCGTCAGGGTCAGGATCAAACCCACGACATCCTGCATACCAGGCGAAGTAGTCAACATCTCACCACCAAGGCGCCCTGGTCAGTATTTATTTATTTATTATTCCATTTATTAGGTATAACCCTGTGAGCCATGCGGCTCTTGACTCGGGTGCAACAGCAACAAAACAAAGACATGAACAAGAAACATCTGAAAGTGACTACACGCAACAACAAAAATCCTGGAAAAGAAAAAGCAAAGTCTCTGTACTACAACAAACATGGCTAAACCAAAAAGTTTTCAAAAATTACCAAAATAAAGCTATAAAAACAATGTAACAGTGATCATAGGAACTGTAATCATAGGAACTGTGATATGAACAGTACGGGTTGGTGAGGGGGAGGGGGGTTGGAGCGCCACGGACCGGTTCGATTATCACTCGCCACTGATGTTGGCCGTGGCCGGGATTCGAACTGGGCTCGCTGAGTTTGTGGCGCGATGCTGGAACCACTGTGGCGCTGTTACCCCCAAAACCCCAACCCCCCCCCCACGTCAATTTGGAATATAACTGGAAACCCCCTCCTCCCTCTGCTGCAGAAACATATTCTACAGGCTGCTTGTCATCGTCATCATCATCACCAACGTCAACATCGTCAACTTCATCTCTCGCCCGTCTCACAAACTATGAAAGGAGACCCGAGGCGCCGACGGAATGACGAACCGCAGCCGAACAGAGCGCTGCACGCGGCACACGGTGGACTTAGAATCACAAACAAGTTTCCAAGACAACCAATAACATGGTGCGTTTCTGTACATGTGTATATACACACACACGTACACCGGCGTGTATGATAAACTAACACGCGGAACACATTCGGGGGCCTGGTGACATCACCGTTCGCTTCAGATAATGCTCGGCATCGTACGAGGTTTACAAGAGGCGCGTTCTCATTCTTCTCAATAACAACACAAGTAATTTTTTAATAGCGACAAGGGCACCGGGATACACCTGCGAAACGTTGGACCAACGTTCCAACGCTGCTCCAACGACGGTTCCAACCACGTGGCCCACCGTTGGCATGTTTGCTGGCTGTGATCTAGCAAACGGAGGGGGGGGGGGGTTACATGAAAGCAAGAGAGAGGGAAATGGAGAGAAGGGGGCAGAATGGGAAGAGGGAGGAAAGGCAGAAGAGTAGAGTGATGGGTGGCAGGTACACAGCGGGGTGAACGAATCGACGAAAGCAGAACACAGCTTCCTGTCCTCATCGTATTATCTTGAATTCCAAACGCATCTGCAGGGGGAAGGACATCGTGTGCGATGAGTCCGCAGATTCCGCAGACTCAGGGAACCGATGTTAACCAACCCTGGTCCCCCCCTAACCCCCCTCCCAAGTGGGAAATGTCGCTCCGCGTTTCTCGAAGGGTTTTTCTTTCCATCTCCCGGTGAAATAAAGCACACCGGCTAATTCCATAGCCCACGGTGCGGTTGGCGAAAAAATTGCCCAAGCAGCCCCGTCACGCCGCAGCCACGCGGCCAGCCCCGGCTTCACCCTAATTGCACTGGCGACAAATGTTCCTGATTGTTTTGACGACTGTATTTTTAGGGCATGCCCGGGTGCACTTATCAGAGCGCGAGAGATAACCCCCCCCCCCCCCCCCGGGCCCCCCCGGCCCCCCCCCCCCCCCCCGTGGGGGCTGCGTGCCACTACGGCAGCGTTGTGACTGGCGGCTTTGTTCGAGGAGCTTGCGTGGACGCTTGTCTCTGCAGATTGTTTCACTGAATATCGAGTGTCGTAAGGACTAACCTCTGACCCTCCCCACCGACCGCCCGCCCCCCCGCACGCCGCCACCGCCACCCCCCTGCTCCCTAACCCGCCAATGCCGTCCGTTCTGCAAACTAACTATGGGGCCACGTGGGCCAAGCCCGCGTGGCCCCACGTGCGTGTGTGCGGATCGTGATGCATGGCTCTAGGTAGGAGTACGTGTCCTTCACTCGTCACCATTTATTGAAGTCGACTGTCCCACTATGGGTTTTTTTTGTTGGGGGTAGGGGGGTGGGTTGGGGCTGTGTTGGGGGTGGGGGGTGAACTCGAGAGGTGTTCTACTTGAATTAGGCTCGCGATGAGTCGATGAGTTGACCCCGGTTCGAGGTCACGGTTCGTTCAGGGGAGAGAGAGAGAGAGAGAGAAACAATATGTGGGTCTTCGTTGTGACAGCCTCGTTTGTTGCATTGGGGTCGCCTAATGCACCTCATTCGCCTCCCGGAATGTAAAAGAGCGGTGTGATGCCCGCACACGGCAGCTCGTCGATGGTTAGCGTGCACGATGCGGTGCACGTATCGTGCATGTGAGGACCGGTTCACATGGAGCAATCGATGCATTGTCACACGGTCTAGCGGTGTGGGAAATGTTGATTTAGCTCCACTCAGTTCGAGTATCCAAGCCAGTATTCAGCACTGCCGATATTTCGTGTTCTGAGAGCGGATATATGTGGGGCATGTCATGAACCAATGAATCGTCACGACTCAGTGTCACGATTTGATTCCGGAATCGATCGCTTCTTGGTTCGGTTTTACTCTCCAATTTGCGTTGTTTCTCAATGTAACATTGGTACGTAATTAGCATGACTTGTAAAGAATGGATGCTCACATAATGCATGTATTGTTGATGCTTAACATAGAGTTAAACATCATGAGATTAGTGTTATGAATATACTGTTTAAATACAGATCGCATGGGTGTCTTTTTTGTTAACTGGCACTTAAAGTCAAGAGACATCTCAACCTTGTAACATTCTCTGGACTTTTTCACACATTATGATAAACTAATCTCTTTTTTGTATGAAACTGTTTCTTTACTACCAGGTAAGGCCCACTGAGCTATGTAGCTCTTTTTCAGAAGCGACCTGGCCACAAATGATAACTCAACAAAGTAATTTATCGCGTGTAAATTTAGCGCAGCCAAAATACTCTTAAAGCATGTTCCTAAATGTGGAGGGGAAAACCGGAGGACCCCGAGAACAATCCACACGACCACAGAGAACGAGAAAAACACGCAAACTCCGAATATACAGCAGGCGTCAGGGTCGAGATCTAACCCACGGCTCTCCTGCATACCAGGCGAGGGAGTTAACATCTCCTAGCCACCGTGATGATGATGAGAGAGAGACACGCAAACTCCAAATATACAGCAGCAGGTGTCAGGGTTGGGATCGAACCCACGGCTCTCCTGCATACCAGGCGAGGTAGTTAACATCTCCTAGCCACCGTGATGATGATGAGAGAGAGGGACACGCAAACTCC
>CM025655.2:5842185-5859489 GCA_014621495.2 Entosphenus tridentatus
CCCACGGCCCTCCTGCATACCAGGCGAGGGAGTTAACATCTCCAAGCCACCGCGGCAATCTTTTACGAGGCCAAACTTGACAAGCATCAGCAGACTGCTGCGTGCGTGAATTCCGCCGTCGTTTCATACTTCGTGCGCGCCTGGAAACAACATCAAGGGAATGAGTCGACGATAAAGCCGAGAAGCATGCAGAAGCATTTTGGTGGTAGCGGGCTGCAGACGGTGATAAAGACGGATTCCTTCCTTATTTAGTCGCTGACACGGTCGGGGCAAGTGCTGTTAGTGTGTGTCTGTTAACGTCAAACACGGTACGCGGAGGGGTAATGGGGCCCTGCATGGACTGCATTCCTCACTTCTTTTGTTTTAACTTTGCTAATGTTGACCTTGCCGCACCGCATTCATCGTGATCATCCGCAGGCCATGATCTATCCACTGCTGGTTGAAGGTCTCCCCCCCCCCAAGCCGATACAACGATCCCAACAATCCTTCAAGCAGCAAGCTGATTTCATCATTCCGTCTCCGCGGCGGGGTGTACCCGTGACCCGTCCTGTTCAATCCCACTTACTGTTCATAAGCACCGAATCAGTGACGATTTTAAAGCCGAGTCACTCCAGGGGGAGGTCCAGAACAGGTACAGACACGACTTGCCGTTGACGTAACGCACCCTGAGCACGGAATCGATCCGTGTGGCCGAGATTCACAGGAACCCCAGTGGCACCACCGCTCGCTTGCTACTGACGTGCGCGTGCAGACAATCAACAGGCGCAAAGTTCACCCCGCGTAGTTTCGTAGTGCTGTTAGCGAGCACCTATTAACGTGGTGAGAACCACACCCGATTTCTATCATCGCCCCAGTACTTATAGGGTACTCATTTACGGCCGAGTCAACCGAGGAGGAGACCCGGATGAGGGCTTCCCCAGGCCGTGTGAGTCGTGGGGACTGTTTGACTTCACGTCGCTGGCCAGTGCACCTTGGTGAAGTGGGGTGTGGACCGGTTCAGGAGGTGTCACTCGCCACTGATCTTAGCCATTGCCACTGATTTTAGCCATCGCTGGCAATCGGACATCCTTCCCCCCGCACCTCCGATTAGCGCGGTGGGCTACGTAGGGTGCGACAGAAGTTCAACAACATGCATACACCAGTCGTGGCCTGGAACGGGACTGGCCTCTGTGCTCATAGCGCAGCACGCTAACTAACCTCCACACTGGCACATGTTGAACTTCTTTTGCACCGTACGTAGCCAACCATGCTAATCGGAGGCGCGGGGGAAGGACAGCAAACGAAACACAAAAATCAGTTCTAATGAAATTAGTGTTTCAATCTAGATGATGATTTAAAAGTGCACATCTCAAGTGGCTTTCTAATATCGGAAGGAAGAGCGTTCCAGACGGCCGCACTAGTGCATCTGAAAGCGCGCGATGCAGCAGTGGCTGTATTTGTTTGATGGTTAGCTCATGAGTACATGAGCGGAGTTTGCATGACATTAGTGCAAGCTGTGGAACGTCATTCCCCGCTCGTTGGACGCGCGGCCGGTAACAACCGAACCGGGTCACCGGCGGTCACCTTTCTGGCCTGGCACGGCGAACGCAAACGGCTCCAATTATCTGCCCGCGGCCGCCTCGATAGGGAAGAGGTGGGGGGGGGCGTGTTGACACGCTAAGTAACGAGACCCACTGCGGCGCAAGCCAGCCGGCGCGCGCTCAAGATTCACTTTCATAAGCGGCGTGCCGTGCCGCTGGAGTGAGATGGAAAAAAAAATATTGAAAGCGCAGCGAGGCTAAATATATATTTTTTGTGTTCGCATTGAGAGTGAGAGCGAGATGAGACGCCCTTTAACAAAGTACAGACGGACTGGCAAAGATCCATCGCAGCTTGTATCTGCAGGACAGAGCCCTGTAGTTTATTTATGTAATGAGGAATGTTAAAGGGAACTTTTCGCGGTGTGCAAGCACTACGGTTTTTTTACTCCACCCACCCAGTCGCCCAGCCCCTTCCTCCATATTTCTGAACTACTCGGATATTCCAATTGCCCTGTCGGCATCCTGTGGTCCAAAGACGAAGATTTGTTTTTCTTTTGTTTTGGAACCCTGCGGATGGCAAGTGCCTCACTGGTATCTGGAAGGTGATGTCGTAGAAATACTTCTGAAGTCGCCTCAACAGACCTCCTTATCGACACCAGAAGTATACCAATTTCATTGGCCACCGCTGTCAGTCAAACTGAAATGTTTCAATGTCAGAACTGGAAGAAGAAAACAACTTGAATGAAAATACAAATGTAAGAGGCTGGGTTTATTTGTGTGCGCAGTTGTGGTGGCCAGGCTCAGGGTCATCAACTCGCAGCGCATTGAGAACCCAGTCTAACCACGGGCGGCTGAAACTCGGATTTGAACCCGGGGTCTCAATCGGTGCCGGCTGAGCGCTCGGCCACCGCCAGGCTCTGAATTATTAAGCGCATCCTGGGATTAGGCATGGGATATGCCCCCATGCCAAATCTCACTGGTACCTACTCTTAGGTTTTTTCGGTAAAGTCACGTAGGTAAAAAAAATAAATTAAAAATTACTAAAAGTAATAATAGAAATAAAATAAAATAATAAATCACGACGTTTCGGAGGCAACACAAGTCTCCGTCATCAGGTGGGACCGTCACAGCTAAAATTACTGCATCAAGTGAGGAAAAATTCCAAAAGACCAGCCCTTAAATACAAGTTAAGGGGGGAGGGGCTTATCTGAATGTGGTAACCAGGGAATGGAACGTGGGGGTGGTGGGCGGGGCTACAAGAGAAATTGGTCAACATCGTCGTCACTGGTACCTAATGATCGTTAAGCGGCACGTTTGGATGTACATATAAATACAACACAGTATTCGTTTGTTTGTAGCTATGTCTGGAGACCCCCACCTAGATAGCTCCATCGATTTCAACGAATAAGGAATCATATTGAGCGAGGTCGCTATTACAACAACAACGACAACCTCTGACCGTTGACCTGATCATTCAGCTTTGTGTGCCCCAGCGCTGCTGATCAGATATACCGTTTACAATGCATCACTGGCGCATGATGCGTCCAATTTTCAAAAATCACACAGAATCAGAATCAGAGTATATATTCATACTGGAGGAATCCGATGAGCTGTAAACCTCTTTTTCGCAGATGTCCAGCAGGGGCGGGTAGGAACGTTACAACAGCATACAGTACCAACAAACACGACAGCAGTGTAAAGTACAAGAAAGGTAAACAGGTCACCCCAACACAGACAAATCAAACGAAAACATCCCCATCTTACCAGGCGCAACGGATGGACGAGTGAGTGGCTTTGGGGCAGTGGCGGTAGTGGGGGTGGGGGGCGCCTGGGGCGGGGGGGGGGGGGGGTAGCCGGTGGTAATAGTTGAGTCTCAAAGGGCTTCCACACTACACTGGTGAGCGGTGAGGGTCAAGTGAGGTGAGCGGTCTCAGGTGGGGGGAGGGTGAATGTTTGACGAGGGTCAAGGTGAGCGTCACGTCACCTTAGTCATTGGACGGGCAGTCCACTGTACCTACTGGATACTTGGCAAGGGGGGGGGGGGGGCAGGAGGGGGGAAGTGACGGCCTGGCTATCTGCCGCGGTAGTTTGGGTTTTTTTTGAGGGGGGGGGTCCAAGCGTTCGGGATTGTGACCCCCAAACCACGAGACGGCGTTGTGCCCAGTCCGTACAATGCGCTATCTGACGATGTGGCACGCATCGATCGGCGTTTATTCGTCTTTGGGGCTGGCGTTCGTACGTGAACGGGTGAATGCGGAGCAAAGCGTGGACTGCAACAAGGCCTGGAATTATAGCCGTGGAACCAAAAAATAAGTTCGTTTCAATCATCCCCCCTTAACCAGTATATAAGGTTCGTGCCTCTTGGGGCTTCTCTTCACTTGATACAGCAATTTTGCTGTGACGGTTTCACCTGAAGACGGAAGCTTGTGTTGCCTCCGAAACGTCGTGATTTGATTTATTTGTTTTCTTTTTTAACCTACGTGATTTTACTGAAAAAACAAAAGAGTACGTTTCAACCCACCCGCAATTTTTCACGATCGCCACGACAAATGAATGACAATTATCTCCAGCGTGTAACACTTTTTTTTTTGATGCAGAAAAACTCTAAAAATGTGCTCCGCGGCAGATGTTTGAGATTGCAGCGAGTCTTCCGTTCCGCCCGTAAATAGAAAATGCTAACGAAAGGTCTGAAAAGAAGTTCGCGAATTCAAATGTCACGCAGATGAGAAAATGTAATAACCACGTCTCCTAATTTTCAAAAAATTCTAAATATTTTATAGGAAATTGGAACACGAACGTTGGAATTGTCACTAATGGAATACATATGAGCCGGGTCCATCTTGCGGACACACACACACGCGTGCGCAGTTCGACTGTGGTTATACAAATATTCAACTTGAAAAGCTGTCTTTGAATTGAAGTTTTAATGACACCAGCTATTTTGTGAGCCGAGTGTAGGGACACAGTGGGAGGGGGGAAGAAAAATACTTTAATAATAATAAAATACTTGCTGTGTGGCCTTCTTAAAAGTTATGCAGCAATATAATTGTATTACTATTATTTTAACCTCATATTATTCCCAACTAATAGCGTATTTGAACACAAACGTTCAACCATTGCACACAAAGATGCCCCGTTTCGCCTTTAACAAACTGTTGGGGCAAGTGCTGTAAGCGAGCACCTATGAAGGTCGGCACGGCACACGAGGGGGTGGGTGACCAGCACCACGCCCGGCCGCCTTTGTCTCCCCAGTCGCGATGTTTATACACCGCAACCAGGTACTCATTTGAGGCTGAGTAGACCTAGGGGAGGCCCAGGACCGGTTCAGATAATCGTCACCGGTGTTGGCCGTGAGAGAAAATCGACCTCGGGGTCACCGGGTTCAGTAGCGTCGCGCGCTACCCGCGTGTGTATGTGTGTGTGCGTGTGTCTGCAACACGCACACACACGCACACACCGACTCACACTGCAAGCCAACAACGCCAACGACCTCTACCGCCAGTACTTGTTCGCCGTGATCTATAAATGTTTATTTGCTCTTCTGCTGCCAGTGTCCAGGAGGAAGTAGACGAGCGGGAGTGCAAACGGTGTTGTTGCTGTGTTGTTGCTTTGCTTGACTCGGGCGACGCGCTATCTCTCTCCCGCGTGCGTGGCGTGGCGTGAGCGGGTGTCGTCCTGCCGCGACCATGAACCGGTCAAACTCTGGACCTTGGAGGACCTAAACGACCGGCCCGGCCCGTGCAGTGCACCCCCCCCCCCCCCCCCCCCCCCCCCCCCCCCCGGGGGGGGGGGGGGGGGGGGGGGGGGGGGGGGGGGCATATTTCCCTGGGTGGCAAGGTAAAGGGGCGCCAAAATGAAGCTTACAAACGTTACATTGTAACTTATTGCGGCGGGCGCGGCAGCCTGAAACTACTGCACAAATCTACACCTCAACCTGAAAGTTTATATATCCTGCCACACACAGCCTACATGTCATGTAATTACATTTTGGTATGTGATTACATGGGGGGGGGGCGCCAATTTTATAGTTCGTCCCCGGGCGCAATATATCCTAGCTACGCCACTGCCCCCCCCTCACCACAACCACCCCCCCGGGCTCCGTGCACAATCGCGACGACTAGAAGCAACGCGTGGCGGAGTTGAGCATCCGGGCGCGTGCAGGGAAGGGTCGTTGCCGTCGTTTGTCGCTGCTGCTGCCTCGCGCACCCCTATGCTCGCTGCTGTGCCTCTGAAACAGCGACAAAAACATTGAAAGTGATTTCCTGCCAGCGCAGGGAGGGAGGTCGGCAAACCCCAAAAAAAAAGCCCAAGAAGAGACATTTTTTTGTTCGAATTCGGTAACGACAACAACAATATTTCAAGAGCCACGATGCACGTGGATAATTATACGAGACGGTGGTCCTGAATAAACGAAGCGGCCCCCCCCCCTTTGGCACCTCGACGGTGATGCAGGTGTGAGCCTCTATTTAAGGGCGAAACAGGAGGACTTCTTCGAAATGCTGGTGGCTGTCACTTGATGAGGTTAGTTGTTGTTGTTGTTGTAATCACCAGCGAAACGTCACAGTACTCGAATTGTAAATGTTGTGGGTTTACTCTCCAACACAACCGGTTAGTGCTGACGTAGTAACCAATTGGCACGTTTCGTTAAGTGGCAAAACCTGGCCAATTGGCTGTGTCGGGTGGTGGCGGTTTTAACGACACATTTATATTGACGCAAGCAACCCCAAAAAACGTTGGTTATGGATGATATTGATGAAGTAGAGCTTGGGATTTGGGTCGCGAGGTAACAGATCCTTCAATCTATCTGTGCAGAGCGTTGAGCGTTTATCCCCCTTTTTAGCATGGTTTTTCTGTCCCCATGCCAGACACTCGTGAATGGGATTAACCAATAACATCGCAATGCAGGACCCTTGTGACGATGGAGGGAAAGGGCACGATTAATAATATAATTATCATTATTATAATTACACGCTTTATAAATATTGTTACCGAAGTCGGAGCCAATTAAGAAACTGGAATCTTAACGCGCCCGTGAACAGCACTGCCTGAAAAGATAACACGTTGAATAATTGAAGGTCGACGTTTCGGGGCAATGGCCCTTCTTCAGAGCACTTGGCAGTTCCTCTGTTGAGTTGTTTGCCGATCGTGCTTGCGTGCCAATGCAGCAGCAGCAGCTGAATCAGCAGCAGCGTCGCCAAATAATTTGTTTAAATCTTGATTTGAAGCTTTCGTTACTGCAGGAATCCATACTGTTTGGTTCTTTCGGTAAAATCACGTAGGTAGAAAAATAAAATAAATAATAAATAATATTTTTTGTTATTGACGAATATGAGTTGTTGTTTAGTTAATTGTGCTTGCGCACCATTGGCAGCATTACCAAATAATTTATTTAAATCTTGATTTGAAGCTTTCGTGACTGCAGGAATCCATACTCTTTGGTTCTTTCGGTAAAGTCACGTGGGTAGAAATAAAATCAAACAAACCCCGACGTTTCGATCGCAACCCCTGATGAGGATTGTTTGTGTTGCGATCGAAACGTCGTGTTTCATTTTATTATATTTGTTAAAAAAAACTTTGACAAACTATATATCTCTCGCACGAGAGACCTGGGGGAGGGCAATCAGAGAAACATTAAGTGAAACAACCGAGCCTCCAGCGGCGCCAAGCTATCTGTAATTCACGGCAATAAACCGATGTCAGTGTCCTGACGCACTGCGCATTCAGAGACACCATAGACAGCTCGATTGCGTATCTCGGTTTCACGCAACTCGGCCCGTGACTCACGCCGCGTGTGTGCCACGCGTGGCGTGCGTGTGGCTTTTTTTGTGTACGGCGCGAAAGAAGTTCTACGTACATACGTGTGTGGGTTTTTTTTCTTTCCCACGGGTGCACCTTGGTCGGTTGAGAAACTCTGAACGTTTCAGGACAGCAACAGTTCGGCAACAACAGCCTACGGTTTCACACGTGCGACGCTTTTTGTTGTTGTTGTTGTTGTTGACTCCGGCAATGTTCGTAAGCCCAGTCACGGGTCTTTAATATATTCTCGCCGTCGCGTCGGGGAGCCTTACGCTGGGGCAGAAACCCATGGGGGGTGGAGGTGTGGCGTTACCGGGGTGAACGTGGGAGGCGGCTATGCATTTACAATCCTAAAACTCAACAACGGCAAAATGTAACAACCCAACACACCCCCACGCTCAGAACGCTGCGGCCTTTAAAAGGGGAAAAAGATTACAGGCTGCTTCAAAAAAATGTTAACACTACCGAGAAATTTGCAACAATAACCACGACAAACGTGCCGCCTCCGGGCTCTGGAGACCACCTGGAGAAGATTCCAGGCCACGCGTTGACAAGTGGGAGGCTCTTTGACTTTTTGAAGCTATTAACGTTACATTTGTTATCACGTTAAAGTGTATTATCCATTATTTTTCCTTTAAAAACGATATTCCCATATAAGTGTTAAATAAAATTGTGACGCACCCTGTATATAACAGGCGATGTTTCGGGGCAATGGACCTTCTGCATTGCACGTGAATAACAGTATCGGGTGCATTCCAGATGGTAGTCTGCGGACGCCCACGCTTTAGCAGCATTTATAAAGGCCAGGTGGAGGTGGTGAAGGCGATGAAGGAATGTGTATTGAGAGATGTAACGCCTTGTTATTGTGTGAGTAAGCACGCGGGGTGTTTCCGTGTTGTGTTGTGGGGAGCGGCCGTGTAGCGGTTAGCGCTCTGCGCTACGAACACCGGCAAAACCGAGATCGGTTCGCGCTCTCGGCCAACACCAGTGACGGTTATCTGAACCGGTCGTGGGCCTCCCCTAGGTCGACTCGGTCTCAAATGAGTGCCGTACCTGGTGTGGTGTGTAAACATCGCCACTGGGGAGACAAAGACGGCTGGGAATGGTGATGGAAACCCACCCCCTCGTGTGCCGTGCCGGCCTTCATAGGTGCTCGCTAACAGCACTTGCCCCAAAAGTATGTTAAGGCTATACGGGGGATCTTTGTTTTGTGGCAAAGTGGAAACTCTTGAGTTCAATTCCAAGCCAAGGCTAATATCAGTGGTGAGTTATATGTGAATGGGTCCTGGGCCTCCTCTAGGTCAACTTATCCATAATTTACTAGCTAGTGAATGTTTGTAAACATCTTCACCAGGAAGACAAAGGCAGCCAAGCATGGTACTATTCACACGACCCAGTTGTTTTGCCGTGCCGCCCTTAATAGGTGCTCGCTAACGGAACTTTGCAAAACGCTTTGTCCAAGGGGGATCTTTGTCTTTCGCTGAGCACACACAGAAGAGGTGCTGCAGTAGTTGCATTGAACCCAGGGAATTGAGTTAATTTCCCAGTAATGACTTACATCAGGAGCAAGTGACTTCTGAATCTGTGCCAACCTTAATATGTGCTCGTGTACAGCACCCCCCCCTTCCACTCCCCAATTCTCTGTAGAGCCATCCGTATATTTGTCGTACGATTTGTACTTTGCTCCATATGCCTGCAGAGCATTAGGTTTCGCGTCCTGCTTGCATCACGACTTCCACAGGTGATAAGGTGGCGCATTCCAGGTCTGGATGTGCCTCCTCGCACCGAGCACTCTCGTCTCGCGCTCTCTCTTATCACGTCATGGACCGTGATGAGGACGCAGGCAGCGCTGGGCAATTCCAAGCTTTGCGTCTCTCCACGCGGTAAAAACTAAAAAAATGTAACGAGGAAAATCTATCGTCGAATCGCGTCGTGGCCGTCTCAAGAACGGTGCCACGATGGCGAGATGTTAACTACCTCGCCCGGTATACGGGAGGTTGTGGATTCGATCTATTTTTAGTATATTTTGAGTTTGCAAGTCTCACTCTCCCCGTGGTCGCGCGGAGGTTTTTCCTGGTCCCTCCGGTGTTTCCCTCCACATTTGGAATCAACGTCACGTGTTTGTTGTATCTGGCTGCTATACATTTCCACGTGATAAGCCACTTTGTTGAGCGATCATTTGTGGCCAGGTCGCTTCTGAAAATATCGATATAGTTCAGTGGGCCTTACCTGGTAAAATAAAAAAAATAGTTTTAGTTTTATAATCCCTGCCCGTTTCATCGGATTGCCAGACCGGCGAATCTGTAAGGTAGATCTCCCTACTGCGAAGAAAGGCCATCGCTTGAGGACTTCGCCTCTTATAATATTTCCCCTTTTAGGGCGGTGTTATTGGACGAATGTTCCGTGGGTTATTGTTTTTGGTGTTAGTTGGCCAATTCCACCGAGGGGCGGTGTGCATCTTCAACATCCTTTGTGTTATTTGTTTAAGATCTTTCCGCCACCACCGCCTCCTCTGTTATAAAATTGCTTAGCACGGGTTTGGGTGGCGTCTCTGTTCAAGCAGCATCTGACGGCAAAACATCTCGCTAATAAAACACCGAATCTATAAATACGTTGCATCCCCGCCGGGGCTCAATCGAGCTCCTCCTTTGGCTTGGCGGGCCGCAGGATGGGCGTGAGTGTTCACACTCGGTCACAGTTCCTATGATCACTGTTTCATTGCTTTTATGGCTTTATTTTGGTGATTTTCGAAAAGTTTTTTGGTTTTGCCATGTTTGTTTGTTTGTTGTAGTACAGAGTTAGACTGATGGCCTTAATCTAAGTTGTCTTGAGGTTGTTGTTGTTTGACTTGCATCCCACTGGGATATTTGCACAGGGTTGGTGTACGGTAATTTTTTCTGCAATATTTTGCTGTCTTTTCTTGGATTTTCTGTTTGCACTCAGTCACTTTGAGATGTTTTCTTGTTCATGTTTTTGTTTTTTGCGGTTGCACCCGATTCAAGAGCCGAATGGCTCACAACGCTATACCTAATAAATTAACTTTGAACTTTGAACACTCCTTGCCTTGAACCTGTCCTATTCCTCCCTCTCTCTCTCTCTTTCAGCTTCTCCCTCATCTCTCCCCTCCCATCTCCCACCCCAGCCATCCCTCTCTCTCCAACTTGACATCCACCCCCCTCCACGCCCGCTCCCAATATTGTAGTTAACTTCCAACAAACTCCCTACCTCCCGCGTCAGTGCGATTAGCTATGGATTCTCCACAACGACGCAAAAGATTACGTGGCGTTGTGTAGTTGTATGTAATTGCGTTTTTATTCATCGGACTGGAACTCACGTCTGGCAGGGTGGGGGCCATGCGCGTGGAGTCAGCATCTGGCAGCTTCACCAGAATTCGTTGCGGTGAGCCCGACTGCTGATGAGACACCGGACGCTGGAATCAGTCCCACAGAGGTTCTTGCGTTCGACAAAACGCTGCTGAAAGAAAGCTCACTCCCAGATGGCCACGCGGACGATTGGGATGTGTAAATAAATACAGCGCTTAAATGTTGCACGTGGAGAGACGGATACGGGAGGCGTACGGTCAAACTTATTTATTTTGTTACAGTGGATTAGATCACCTTCAGAATGGAGTGGTCTCGCGGTGATTAGCGTCAAGGGCTATGAACTCGGCGACCAGAGTTCGATTCCTGTTTGGCCATCTCTTCACGAAACCCGCACTCACCAGCGTGGTGAAGTGCGGTCAAACAGCCCCAATGGTCTGACATTGAAAGTAGCTGCCATGCATTTTGCCAACTTCGATGTTTAAGTGCATTGCTTTTAATCGATGTACTACCACTCCAACAACACCAACAGTTACATCATTAGACCTCCTTTGCAAGTACCAACATATAATAATAGAGTTTTTCCCCTTTTTTCTGGCAACAAAACTTAAACCTTTTTACAAGGAATAATGTGTGCATTAACCACAATACTTTACTTTGATAGTGCATTGTCTTTGAGCTGTACGCCTTTTGGCGCCCTCTGGTCTAGCACCAATTGAGACGAGTCTCTAAAGAAAGCCGTCTCTGGTGTGGACCAATCAGTTTCAAGGACAATGCACGTGTTATCAGAGTGTGTTTTTTGTTTGCATTCTGATCAGAAGTATTGTGATCAATGCAGACATGATTCCTTGTAAAAAGGTTTCAGTTTTGTTGCCAGAAAAAGAAGGAAAACCCCTATTATTATTCCAACAGTGTTTTAAAATGCAACACATATGCAAAATAAGTAGTTTTTTTATATTTAAGATGGTCAGGCCGTGGTCTAAATGTACCTTCTGTACATTTGGGAGAGTGTGCACTAACTCCTCGTTTGTAGAGCTGAAGAAAGTGCGGTGTCATGGCTGTATTGGATAGATCCTTGCAGGATATCGAGCAAATACCTCCCATGTTGCTTGTGTCCCGGAGCACACGGTTCAGTCGTAGTTGGGGAGACCTCCGATAAGGAAAAGCAAAATATTAGCTCTTTGAAATGCACCGCATGTAGAAAGCATCACGACAGTAACTCGATGTTCCTGTAACTCGCAACAGCGCATCGTGTCACTGCCGCCCAAAATCATGACGTCTTCTTGACTCTAGATTTGAAGCTTTCGTGACTGCAAGGATTCATACTCTTAGCTTTTTCGGTAAAGTCACGTAGGTAAAAAAAAATGAAATTTAAGTTAATAAGTAAAAAATCAAATACATTTTTTATTAATTTTTATTTCATTTTTTTACTTACGTGACTTTACCGAAAAGTATGAATCTTCTTGACTCTGTGCTTGAAGTGAAGGCCATGGAATTCACAGCTCCCCCCCCCCGCCGCCTACCCACCCTCCCGTGAGTTTCAAGAGTTTTAATGTTTCAAACATTACATTCGTCGTAATCTCACGAGATGCAAGCTGGCTTTTTTGGTCTGCACGATGAATTTCGACGCATTCTGAGGTTGCGAATATCTCGCCGAGTCTCGTTCGCTGAGACTTTATTTCACCGCGTGAGCACCTGTTGAGGCTTTGAATCTCTGTTTAACAGATATGCTTCTGCAATCAAAATTATTTGTAATAATTATTTTTTTATTCGGTTAGATCGGGTAAATATAAATGTGTCATTGAACTCGTCACCACCCGACAAAGCCAATTAGTAAAGTTTGTCACGTAAACAAAACGTGGCAATTAGTTACTACTTAAGCACACCGGTGTGTTGGAGAGTAAACCCACAGCGTTCAAAATTCGACGACGACGTTTCGCTGTTGATTACAATAACCAGTTTCATCAGGCGATAGCCGGAATTGTGAAGAAGTCCTCCTGTTTCGGTCTTAAATAGAGGCTCCCACCTGCTGAAGCGTCCAGGTGTGACGAGATTGGCCAGATTCAGAGCGATTTGGTGGCACGGTCACGTGGTTGTTGTGTCGCGGAACGTATTGGCCGAGAAGAGGCTCTTGAGGTGCGCGCTACGAGGGGCAGGTGCTGCGTGGGTTTTGCCACCACGGTTAAACTTACAACAACAACAAAAGCTATTTTTTTTGTATTTCACCAGGTAAGGCCCACTGAGCTGTACAGATATTTTTCAGCAGCGACCTGGCCGCAGGTGATAGCACAACGAAGTGTCTTGTCAAGTGTAAATGCATGGTTTTTTTTGTATGTGGAGAGAATAATCCACCCGACCACGGGGAGAACACGCAAACTCCAAATGTACAGCAGCAGGCGTCAGGGTCGCGATCGAACCTACGACCTCCTGCATACCAGGCGAGGTAGTTAACAGCTCGCCACCCACCGTGGCGCCCCTGATATAACAAAATATAGTTACAACTGTATAAATAATGAAGGACAAGGAGAGCCTCGTTTGCACATCGGCAATAATGACACTGTGACCACCAACAGCAAGGCAGGCATTGGTGGCCTAGTGCTCCTTTTCAGTGGGGATTTTTTTGACAGATTAAATCCATGTAATCCCTTAACCCCTCGCCGTTTAGCCGTAGCGCCAAGATATGACATGTGCTCTTTCCAGTTATGCTGACATCAAACGCGCAGCAGCAGCAGCAGCGTCGTCTTCCGTTTAATTTGATATGAAAAAAGAAAATTGCAGAATTTTTTCTTTCGGCTTTCCTTTGGTTCTATATATATATTTATCAGTGGAGAAGGTTAATTGGTGGTTCACGATGGCCTCGCCACGCAGGCTTCTAATCAGCGACGGCGTCTGCGCGGTTTTTTGAAGCGGGCAAATCGGTCAAAATTAACTGGATTTAGTTTTGCTCTGAACCGGGAGAGGTGATCGACAAAGATCCCCCGTGCAGCCTCAACATACTGTTGGGGAAAAGCGCTGTTAGCGAGCACCTATGCTGGCCATCACAGCACGCGCTGGGGTGGGTGACCAGCACCACGCCCGGCCACATTTGTCTCCCCAGCGATGTTGTTTTACACACTCCACCAGGTACAAAATTAAGACCGAGGGGAGGTCCAGGACCGGTTCGGATATCTCTCGCCACTGATCTTAGCTGTGGCCGCACGCTAGCCGCACCTCCAGCACTGGTGAATGGTTATTTCAGGAACAAAAATGTTTCCGAGTGCAATCATTTATTTACGTGAATTACACCGCATTTTGGGGTTCGCTCCCATTGCCCAAAACAAGAATTGCAAAACGTGTTACCAGTTCTGGCTTTCGTAAACAAGCGAGTTTGGGAGCTACAGACACCGCTCGGATATGTAATTGTGGGAGATTTAGCGGCGTGAGTAATTGCCGGAGAGTCGTGACTCGTTCTGCCACTAATGGAATTCATCGTGTAACCCTAGGGCCGGCAAAATCATTCTCTCCAGATGCAACTCTGGCAGAGACTGATTGTGATTCGAATGACACGAGTATTGTGCTCGTAATGCAGCGCACGTGTCTGGCGCGCTCTTGACCGTGCACTTGTATGCGCGTGTGCCCGTGAACATGTTTGTGTGCGTGCGCCGACGTGTGTGTTGTACGTGCGAGGGAGTGTAACGGTCAGGGCAGTGGGCAGCGAACACGGCCACACGAGTTCAATTCCCGCCCACTGTAAATGCGAGTGTCGAATATCTGAATCGGTTCTGGGCCTCCCCTGGATCGATTCGGTTCCAAATGAGTACCTGGTGCGGCGTGTAAACATCGCCACTAGGGAGACAAAGGCGGTCGGGCGTGGTGTTGGCCACCCACCCCCTTGCATACCGTGCCGGCCTTCATAGGTGCTCGCTAACAGTACTTGTCCCAAAAGTCTGGGAAGGCTATACGGGGGATCTTTGTCATAGTCTGCATATATGTTCTTGTGTGAGAGCATATGCTTATGTGTGTGTGTGTGCACATGTGAGAGTGTTTACGTGCTTGTACATTTGTGTATTTGTACATGCGTGTGTGTGTTTGCGCGTGTGTGTGTGTATACAATTGTACTGTTATATGCATGTGTGTGCTTGTGTTTGTGCACGTGTGCAGGCGTGCCCCTGCATGTTTGGGAGCTCTGTGCATCGACATCCCAAGTCTCTGGTGCAATTCCCGGTGAAGGGCACAGGAGCCAATACATAGCTGCATCTCTCCCAAGGCCTGCTTCCGCCTCCAGGTTCGCTTCGACCCCAAACACGAGGCCCGGTGCGATGGTGGTGATCCTAACACCCACCGCAATAGCCACGCGAGTCTCGATCGGCACTCACGAACCAGCGCCGGTCGGCTACTATGGGCGATCTGTGGCTGCGTCTCACAGTGTGCATGATGCTGCTGTTGATGATGATGATGCTGCTGCTGCTGCTGTTGTTGATGATGCTGCTGCTGTTGTTGATGATGCTGCTGTTGATGATGATGATGATGCTGCTGTTGATGCTGCTGTTGATGCTGCTGCTGATGATTATGATGCTGCTGCTGCTGCTGTTGATGCTGCTGTTGATGATGCTGCTGTTGATGCTGCTGCTGTTGATGCTGCTGCTGTTGATGCTGCTGCTGCCCTGACGTTAAGGTCAGCGGCACACTGGACTTCTAATACACAGGCGGCCGGTTCGATTCCATGTCCTGACGCAGATTATTTGTATTGATCCAACACCGGGGGGGGTGGGGTGTACAACTTCTGCGACAGGTGAGTGGTGCATAGCGGCATAGGCGGCTCGGACTAACAACCGACGCAGACGTGTAGGGCCGCAGCGTTGTGCGGTACGTCGGGAAAGAAGTGGGGGAGGCGGGGGACAGTCTAATTTAAAGTTCATTCAAGTGAACTCAGAGTCTCTTGGAGTGGCATTCACGAGGGGGCGGCGTGGGTTTCTTAAATCCTCATCCCGCCTGAGTCCACCCGGGGGTGGGAGAGGGGGGGGTCAGCACGCTCATTCGATCGGGCAGGTCGCCGTGCGCCGGGGTGGCGTGCGGGTAACTTCCACCTCTTTCCAGAGGCGAAAGTTGATCTTGCCAAAGGTCCGACGATGAAAGGGTTGGATGTGGAAATGAGGAAACTTGTGGCGTGTTTGTGCGCGCGTCTGTGTGTGTGTGTGCGCGCGTGTGTGTGTGTGTGCGCGCGTGTGTGTGTGTGCGCGCGTGTGTGTGTGTGCGTGCGTGTGTGTGTGGGGGGAGCGATAGTGTAGCGGTTAGCGCGCTGCGCTATGAACCTGGCGATCCGGGTTGGATTCCCTCTCACGGCCAACACCATTGACGATTATCTGAACCGGTCCTGGGCCTCCCCTAGGTCGACTCAGCCTCAAATGAGTACCTGGTGCGGTGTGTAAACATCGCCACTAGGGAGACAAAGGCGGTCGGGCGTGGTGCTGGTCACCCACCCCCTCGTGTACCGTTGCGGCCTTCATAGGTGCTCACTAACAGCACTTGCCCCTACAGTCTGTTAAGGCTATACGGGGGATCTTTGTCTTTGTCTGCCGCAAATCGCCTCTGTAGGGGCTTCCTGGAGTTCCCGTTAGCGGAGGCCCTTCCGATCAGCAGTGGCGCGAGCAATCTCGGCGATTGCAGGGCTGCGCCTTTACCTTTCCCTATTCTTCCATCCCGTTTGCGTGCGATACGCTTGCAAACATTCAAATCGAGCGACTCAATATGAAACGCAATTAAAAATTACAAATCGCTGGGCACGTCCCGAGAGATGCCTCTGGTTCCCCTCGCTCTCCCTCTCTCTCTCCCTCTCTCTCTCCCTCGCTCTCTCTCTCTCGCCTGGAAAGCCATCGGGGTCGATACTTTTGGATGCGAACGCCCGGCAACGGAGAGCAACTTGGGCTCTCTCCTACCCCCCCTCTCCCCCCAACGTTGAAGGAGCGGAGAGCGCTCCACGTGACATCACCGCAGCTTTCGTTAAACGCTCATCTGTTTGGCATTATCCCTCCGGGAGACGATGAGATTGCCCGTTTTGGTGCGGGCGTGCGGATGGTTGGAGAAACTCGAGTAAGGTCTTGGGAGAAAGTGGAGTTCTCCGCTTTATTTCAACACTCCGCGTGGTTCGTTAAGAAGCGAAGACGACGACGACTACCCAGCCGTGGCACCACCACACTCCCCGTCTACCCAGGCAAGCAGGCGGTGGCGGTGGCTCTAGGCACAAGAGCGAACGTAGCAAAAGCGCAGAACCCCAAGCAGGGCAATGGGAGCACCGGATTCGTGAAAAAAAATCGGGGTGGAATTAATATCGGTCTCAAGTTCAAATTCTCACCAACACAATAACATACATTGACATAACCACCAAATTAATGTCTCTCGTCGCCGTCTCGTCTGTATCTCTCTTCCCAGTGCCATTGTCTATACCGATGTAATTTCGCTGCAGCTCTCTCTCGCTCTTATCTGTGTCTCTCATCTCGCTTCGTCACTCGTCTACATTTTTCTCATCTCACGATGGGCCGGCGCTAGCAAATGCAAAGCAGTTCCCTCGTGGGAGACGGGGGGGGGGTGTAGTTAGTAGTATTGGGGGTTCGCGGAATTGGACTGTGTGTATTAGACGGAGGAAGCTCTATTGTGCTGTTTCACCTGGGCAGGTGTGGGGGAGGGGGGGG
>CM025655.2:5869489-5892579 GCA_014621495.2 Entosphenus tridentatus
TATTATTTTATTATTTCCATTCTACGTGACTTTACCGAAAGAACCAATAAGATTCTCTTAACTCGTTAATGTTTATATATCGGGTCGTTTCGTGCGAAATTGCATCTCACAACGCACGCATGCCATAAACCACGAGTTCTTCTCGCAGCCTCTCTTTGCAATTCCAAGAATGCACCGCTATGCTGATGAGTCCCATTACGTTTTAACTTGTCTAGAATTGTTGGGATTTTTTTTCCTGCTTAAACAAATGCTCCATAAAAAAAAACACACATTCTCCAGGTTTCCAATTAACTTTTAGGTTCAAATAGGTGCCTCTTTATCTCTTAAAAGTTGCTCGGAATATCAACAGGATAAAAATGTTTATGGCCTTTCAATAAAAAAAAACCCCGTAAACAATTTTGTGAGCAGATGAAAAATGTTAATTTCCCGTACACTTTTTGCGAGAAGAAATGTCTTTAGGATGTGGTCAAAGTCGAGATATGCCACTCGTGAGAGATGCAATCCAATCGCAGGCAGTTATAATCGGGACGCTACGATGAAAACGGCGTGTCTGATTTGAAAACCCATCTCTTTAAAGTGGTCTTCCCTATTTAGTTCGGTCGGTTGCTCCTGGTTCTGTTTTTGTTTCCTGCTTTTCACGCATTGCGCACTGGGATCCTAGGATGGAGTGCGCATTATAAATTAGAATAATTAATTATCATTGTCAGTCACAGCCCACGACGCTAATCGTAGCTCTTATAAACATTTATTCGAATAAGCTGATGTATTTCTCCTACTTACGAAAAAAACATCTGATACAGTTATTCTTGTAAAAGGTGAAATAGTTCATTTAATTTCAAAAGTTGATCCGTACGTATCACTTTGATGTAGTTATTCTAGTTTTGTGCTGATGCGCCACGGATCTCCCTTGCAAACTAGCTGAGTAACTGGCTAAACGTAACTTTCCGTGTAACAAAAGAACGTTGATTGTCGATTGAATTCATACCTTCACGCCTGTATATCTCTAATCCGATTTTTTTTTATATCTTCTGCCACTGTGAATGAGCTGCCACAGTGGTGTAATGGTCAGCGCTCTGGACTTGCAATCCAGAGGTCACCAGTTCAAATCCATCTCCTATCGCGGCAGTTCAAACAATGGGGCAAGTTTCTCAAATTCAGCCGCCTCGCTCCACTCACCCGTGTAAATGTTGTTCACCGCAGCGCATCGATCGGCATCAGCTCACGTATGGTGGGGTACAATGTGGGTTCGTCCACCTCTTCCAACACATGTGGTCAGCGTGGAAGAGTAGACCACAAATGCCCTCCGGCGCACCCTGCAAGTCGGGAGCCCTTCCCACCTCATATTTCCGTGAACATCTTCGGCAAATGTGCGTCTCCTTGTCTGACTCGCCTGTTTATTTTGGGGCTTTCTTCATTCAATCTCAGTGGAGCTGCCTTTCTTTTGTAAACCAATTTTTTTTCGTTAGTATAGTATTTCCAAAAAAATATATACACATGATTTTGGACTCCCTTTGTCAGAACTTAAATGACTGCATCAATAATTATTGTTCCATTGGCCCATGAGGCCGTGCTCACAGTTTCCAGTAAGAATTTTTAGGAACGCCACATCGTATCTCGCTGCCTTACACTGCCCGAAACCTGTTTGTAGAATTATCCGAATATCGGGTACAACACTCTGGGATTAGGGATTATCATGGATGGGCCATAACTCACATACCTTGTCCTGGAGTGGTCTTGCCTCGTAATTCACTCCGACAAGCAAGTCAACTACCAGCGTTCCGGGAAAATATCGAGTTAGAAATTTAATCCCTGCCATGGGGACCGGGCTTCTGGATCAGTGTTTTATCCTCCTGACTGACCACGTGACAGGGGGAGAGGGAGCAGGGAAAACATCTCCCAGGTGGAGGGAAACTTTACACGAGCTTTGTTTACCACACAACACCCGAGCCATCCACTGGTGGGATGGGTCAATTTAACGGATGAGACCACTTAAGCCACAATTGTACAAATCTCAGCCACTTTTACCACGACACAAAGGGGGGGGGGGGGTGAGGAAGGTCGCCTCTCTCTCTCTCTCTCCGCGCACGACAGCGACGTCGTGATCCGTTGCCCCGCTATTGACGAACGCCAGGAGATTTATTTTTTCCCGTAATGAGTGGGATTAAAATCACCGTCTTCCCCTCTCCGGCTCAGTTGCCAGTGTGTGCTTCCTCGTCGTTGGTTGTTGTTGTTTGCGAGGTTTGACTGGTGCCTGGCCGAGCATGGAGAAGAGAGCGGGAGAGAGAGAGAGGGTGGGAGGGCTTCGTGTCACAGGCGGCGCTGGTTGATAGAGTTATCTGATGAAGCCCCAGGTTTCTGCTGATGTGATTGTGCTTGCTCTGTTTGTTGTCCCTTCTTTATTCTTCTCCTTCTTCGTCTTTGTTCATCCTGGGGTGGTTTTTTTTTCTCTACTCCCTGCCCCCCCCCCGCCGCCCCCCTTATTTTTCTCAAATAAAAAAGTGTCCTGCTATCTCTCTCCCAGCATCCTTCCCTCCTTAACTGGTTAAGGGGAGAGACATGCACTCTTCGTTGGAGGGTGCTTCCAATAAGATCTCCGATTGACCTTCAAAGGAGCGCCCAGATAAAGGCACCCCCATAGTAAGACGCTTTCATAATTTACAAAAGGATCCCACGAGTTTGTAAGGGCAGTTTTGTTGTGGGGGTTTTTTTTTTTTGCCAAACTACCTGGGGGGTCGTGCTAAGGTAGGCGCGCAACGATCCAATTTTATTCTAACGCGTTGTGTGATGCTGAGCGCCAGGAGGCAACGGTAGGCGTGACGGCGGGCAGAGTCGTGAAATAAATAAGCGAGACGAGGCGTCCCCTCCACATGATCCGTCGTGTCTCTCCGCGTAAAGAAAGTGGAGTATTTGATATCGCAACAAGCCATCGGTTTCGCGGCTCTCTGGGAGCGAGTCATTCCAGCGGCATTATTTTTCAAGGCAAGCAAACGCCGGACCGGTTCAGACTCGCGGTGTCTCGTCAGGGGCACAGTCTTGCTCGAATCATTGCTGGGAAGACTGCCCGCTCTTACAAGCCACGGGTGTCCTAGTTTGAAGCAAATTTACGCAATGCACAACTCGAAATAAGTTCGTGATAGGTAATGAGATCGGTAGTGATATTCAAGTCTGCTTTGAAAACCCCGTCTCTTTAAAGTGGCTTCGCCTCTTTCGTTCGGTCGGTTGCCCCTGGTCCCGCATTGCGCATTGAGATCCTAGGATGGACTGCGCATTGTGCATTCGAATTATCGTGTTCACACGTCCGCTCCTCCAGTCGACGCGGTATTATAGAACGGAGCACTTTTCGCCAGTATCATCTGCCAATGTCACGGTCTTTATTTAACTAGCCTGCCGATGAAACACAGAACGTCCAAACCGGGTCCGGGTTGATGGACTAAAAAAAAAAACGATTTGAATTTTTACGTGGCGACGATCAAGGCGTGGAGGCTTATTTAATTGTATCGTAAGCACGCCTTACGACGCGCGGATCTGATGGCTTTGTTTTGTTGCTGTTTTGTCTCTTGTTTTTACTGTGTCAATGTGTACCGCTGTTAAGCCTCCAATGTCACGTCGTCTGCACGTCTGAAGGTGATGTACGATACATTTTATTTTATTGGAGAAGGAACAGTCCTTGCGGTTGTACATTATAAAAGTGTGTTAAATAAATATCGGAGTCCGTAGGGCCACTTAATAAAAGTGCTGAACAATATAATGGGCTATTTGTGGCTGAAAAGTTGGAACACTGCAGCATTATTAAAAAGCAGGGTGTGTTTTATTCATTATTATTATTATTACGACTTAAAAATAACACATGAACAGGGTTTCGAGTCTGGCAATATAGTTAAATAAAAACAAACCTAACATTTTTAAAGAAATGCAGCACTGTACATGTTTTGTGGGCCGCGCTTGTAAATCTCGTAGCCCTAAAACCAAAAAACCTCCGTTTTGCTCGTTGCGTAAAATATTTTTTTGGGTTTCGCTGTAAACTTCACATCCAACGTAGCCTTGGTTTCGAATCGATACGGCGCGCTGGTCCAGCGGCTTAGCGCACCGCGATGCGAACCCGGCGACCTGAGAGTTCGCTTTCTATGCCACGGGGAGTGAGGTATGTGAACCCGGTCCTGGTCCACCATGCCCTCTCCACCTGAAGCTACTCAACTAAAAGCTTTTCTTTCTTTTTTTGCCAGATAAGGCCCACTGAGTGATATGTAGCTTTTTTTTCAGAAGCGACCTGGTCATCACGAACGATAGCTCAACGAAGTGGCTTGCTATCGCGTGGAAATTTATCGCAGCCGAATACTCTAAACGCATCGCGTTTCGAAATGTGGAGGGGAAAACCGGAGGACCCGGTGAAAAATCCGCACGGCCACAGGGAGAACACGCAAACTCCAAATATACAGCAGGCGTCAGTGTCGGAATAGAACCCACGACCTCCTGTATACCAGGCGAGGTAGTTAACATCTCCTAGCCACCGTGGTGATGATAGAGAGAGACACGCAAACTCCAAATATACAGCAGGCGTCACGGTCGTGATCAAACCCACGACCTCCTGTATACCAGGCGAGGTAGTTAACATCTCCTAGCCACCGTGGTAACGATAGAGAGAGACATGCAAACTCCAAATATACAGCAGGCGTCACGGCCGTGATCAAACCCACGACCTCCTGTATACCAGGCGAGGTAGTTAACATCTCCTAGCCACCGTGGTGGCCACCTACACGCATTGCCCGACCAGCGTGGTCAAGTATGGTCAAGCGATCTCCCCCGGGGTCGTGCATTACAAAAACTACCGCGAGTCTCGATGGGTTCTCGCCCTTGTGAAATAAAGTCAATCGTCGTCACCTGATGCTGATTCGATAAGCAAACGAGGACGCGGTAATGCCCCACTCTACGTCTCCTCCTCTTTACGTCGTTTCGCAAATACGTCGTCACTTTAATTATTAACACCGATTTGCGTCGCCTCGACACCGCACTCACGTCCCTGACGGCATCGTCCGCCCTTTCTGGTTGTCCGTCGCTTCTCAGCCTTCGCCACCGCCGCTGTAAATCGCTTCGATTGACGAAGCAGGCAAACAACGCTGACCACACTTCTCCACCCAGCGCTGTTCCGCCAGCGGCCGCCGCACTTTGTGAGAACGCAATCGCCACGCACCGCGCGCGTACAATGATGAACTTTTTTCACACCGTACGTAGCCAACCGCGATAATCGCAGGTGCGGGGGAAGGAAACCAACCTAAAACACAAAAAGCCGTCCTCAATAAATTATTTTTCAATCGAGATGATTTTAAAGTGCACAGCTCCAGTGGCTTTCTAATATCGGAAGGAAGAGCGTTCCAGACGGCCGCAGAAGTGCATCTGAAAGCGCGCGATGCAGTGGCCGTCTTTGTACGATGGTTGGTCAAAAGGCGCTACTGCTGCTGCGAGGATGAGCGGAGTTCGCGTGACAGTGGTGCAAAGCTGTGGATCGGCCCCAGTCACAGTGGTCACGAGCGGGAACGTCATTCCCCGCTCGGCGGACGCGCGGCCGGTAACAACCGAACCGGGTCGCTGGCGGCAGCTTCGATGGGTATCCAAAGGTCGCCGCTGCTGCACGGATGGCCCGAGATCGCGTGATGATGGTTTATCCTCATAGACGGGATCAGCGAGGCATTGTGGTTCCTTTGTGGCAAGCGCTTTGTGTGTAACGGCCACGATCTTACTTCTGTTCACATCTGCCTCGGTGCTGGTCTCAGCCCGCTGGGGGGAGGATGGGGGGGGGCACCTTTAACTTACAACGTCTTAGTGAGACAACGGAAGAGATGTAGATAAGAGATGTAGATGAGGTGAGATGAGAGAAATGCAAACATTGGCAGCGATTTAGTGAAGATCAAAGATGGGCAATGCGGACCGGATCGGGTTGTGAGCACAATTGACTTTTTGACGCGGTAGGTTTTTTTTGTGTATTGGGATTTTTTACTTGAGCCTGTTATTCGACGCGTGTCTCATGAATCCAGGGCCTCGTCAGCTGCTCGTTGTTGAGCTATCATTTTGCGGCCAGGTCGCATCTGAAAAATATCTGAATACCTCGGTGGGCTTTAGCTGGTAAGATAAAAAAAAATGTAACTACTTTTTTTTATTTGTACATTTTTTTCAGTGACCTGTTTACCTTTCCTATACTTTGCACTCCAATCGTATTTTTGTATTCGTTGTTGTCCCAACATTGCGAGCCCCGTGCCCCTACTGGACGTCTGTGGGGGGGGGGGGGGGGAGAGCTTTATAGCTCATCGGATTCCTCCTGCAGTCTAAGTAAAGATTCTGACTTTTGATTTGAAGCTTTCGTGACTGCAGGAATCCATACTCGTCGGTTCTTTCGGTAAAGTCACGTAGATAGAAAATTAATATGAAATAAAAATAAAAGTAATTATATTTTATCTTTTTTACCTACGTGAAAATTTAAGAAAATACAAATTATAATTTTTTATTTTATTTAACGTTTCTACCTACGTGACTTTACCGAAAGAACCAACGAGTTTTCCGACTCTTGCTCTGTTCGCGCGTGCCTCGTTCCGCCACTGCGCCCACCTGCCCCCTCGCCGCTCGCCACACGCCTGGCCCGGAGCGAGTGGTACTCGAGCGTCCGTGACGCTCCCCATGTGGACGTCGTCGTTGCCGGTCGTGATGAGCCTCTGGGCTTTTTTTTCTGGTGGCTGACAACTCTGGGCAGCTTGCGAAGGTAGGGAAGGAGGGAGGCAGGCAGGCTGGGTGGGAGGGAGCGAGGGGGCGGTAAAGCGATACAAAGCGATACAATCAAGTTTCGTCTAAAGTAGATCGCCCCTTAATCGCTCGCCTCCTCGCGCCTCGACCCTTTGCAGATGCCACGCACGGAGCCGCGCGTGCTGCACAGAGTCACAGACGGCCGAAGCGTGCGGAGCGTGCGCGCGCGCGCACACACGGACACGCACACACTAACACGCGCACACAAACGCGCATACTGACACGCACACACTAACACACACACACACGCGCACACTAACACGCGCACACACACACGCGCACACACGCACGCGCACACTAACACGCACACACTAACACACACATGCATACTGACACGCACACACTAACACGCACACACTAACACACACATGCGCGCTCACTAACACGGACACACGCGCACACTAATACGCACGCGCACACTAACACGCACACACAGACATACGCGCACTCACGCACGCGCACACTAACACGCACACACGCGCACACGCGCACACTAACACACACACACGCGCACACTAACACGCACGCACACACACACACGCACGCACACACTAACACACACACACGCGCACACTAACACACACACACGCGCGCGCCCGACTTTGTGACCATACCCACCCGCCAATCGTAAATACCTCGCTCCGTTCCAGCCTCGTACGCCGTCGGCCTTCAAGTGCTGTTTGTCATCGTCGTGCTGTTTGTCGTCATCGTCGTCGTCATCGTCGTCAGCTCTTCCGAAGCGTTCTCGCGTCTTTTCTTCGGCTCGACGCCCGACGTTCCGCTCGACCGCCAGCGCAAGGAGCGGAACTCATTTCTTTCGAACTGCCTTGTTGTGTTTTAGTTTGTTTGTGTTTGCGCCCCCCCGCCTCTCTCTCCCCGGTACCTACGATTATGCGAGGTCGGCTCCGTACGGTACGAAATCATTTCAGCGAACTTACAAAACCGCCTAGACATGAACGTCAATGCGTAGTCGCCGGCTATGATCAATCCACCGCTGGATGGAGACCTTCCCAAACCGTTGCCACCACCCACGATCCCGCAACGCGCCCATCCGCGAGACGCCACCAACGAACGAACGGGGGGGGGGGGCGGTCAGGGGTTGGGGGGGTGTGGTGGCTATATTGCTTGCAGAAGTAATATATTAAAAATTGCAGCTCTTCGACTCTTGTTTTGTGTCACTAGCACAATCCCGAACAATCGGCGCACTTATTTTTGCCGCCAGATAAGGCGCTTGGAGATTGGATTTAACAATCGGCCCTAATGTTATCTTGATGGGACTTTTTATTACCTCATTATGAGCATTTTTTTGTTTGTGCCCCCCCCCCCCCTGTGCACACGCGGTTTGTAAACACAACTCTGCACGTTCGCACCCAGAGACCCCCCGGTCCCAGCGAGGTCGGCACGTAGCCCTTGGCGCTGCGAGTTAAATGGGAGGGAGGGTGGTACCGTGGTAGTTTCAGCAGGACTAATCACTTTGCTACTCACACAAAGACAAAGAACCCCCGTATAGGCCCTCAACAGACTGTTCGGTGCTAGTGCTGTGGGCACACGAGGTGTGTGTGGTGTGGCCAGCACCACGCCCGGCCCGCCTTTGTCTTTCGAGTGGCGATGTTTACTACACACCGCACCAGGTACTCGTTTTGAGGCTGAGTCCACCTAGGGGAGGCCCAAGACCGGTTCAGATAATCGTCACCGGTGTTGGCCGTGTGAGCGGGAATCGAACTCGGGTCGCTGGGTTCGTAGCGCAGCGCGCTAACCACTACGCCACCGCTCCCCTAACCAACTCCCCCCACCCTCACCCCCCTTTACACGTGCTTCTACCCTGCTGCACAACCACCGACGGGCAGTTAAACCTGCCTGCAGTGTTTCAACGATAACTCAAGAAGTGTAATGATGTTGATGCTCATGATAAGAAGGAGATACGTTGAGATTGTGGGTTTGATCGAGATTTTAAGTTTTCGTGACTGCAAGGATCCATCCTCTTTGGTTCTTTCGGTAAAGTCACGTCGATATATAATAAAATAAAGTATCGTGGCTTTGATAATTGTTTTTTTACCCTTCTATCTGGCAACAAAACTGACACTTTGTTACAAGGAGTCATGTTTGCATAGATCACAATACCTGCAGTCATAATGCAAACAAAAAACATAACTCTGATAATATGCACTGTCCTTGAAGTTGATTGGCCCACACCCGAGACAGCTTTCCTTAGAGCCTAGTCTCACATGGGTTGGGCCAGATGACGCCAAAAGGCGCACAACTCAAAGACAATGCACCATCATATTTTTGTTTTTACTGGCAAATGAGGTTCCAATGGTATCGTGGCTTTGGTTCACGGTGCGCGTGGCCTCGTCGGAGGGTTCCAAAGCCGCGTGAAGTTCGCGTCTGCCGTTGCCTCTAATCCCCGTGTCCACTGGTCCCTTCTGCCCCGCTGATGAGATTACTGGAGCGAAGCGCCCTCGCCTCCGTGGCCACGAGCGGAGATTGAGGGAGGAGGGCGCGAGGGAGGGGAGAGAGGCGAGAGGGAGCCGCGTCCGGGGATGCGTCTCCACGCTGCTACCTGGCCCTCCGCTTCATCGAATCGGGCGTAGAAGCGGAGCTGAGGTTGATTGATGACCCTAACGCTCACCGTCGATTCATTCCACACTTTCTCTCTCTTCCTCTCAAGCTCGCTGTTGTCCAGTCACTTCCTCGTCACTCCTTGTTCGCTACCACAGCCCATTGTTCGCGACAACTTCACGCCTCGACGCCCCTTGCCGCCCTTGCCACGAACGCTCGCTCGCTCGCTCGGCCACGCTGGGCACTTTCCTCTCCTTCGCGGGGCTCTGCTCGACAGCCACCACGCAGCGGGGTCGCGACGTTTCTATTCTTCTCGCTCCTCGTTCCTCCTTTCTTCGTCGTGTCTCGACTTTGGCACTTCTCCTCCCATCGCGCCTTACCGCCACCTCCTCCTTGCCCCCCCCCCCCCCGCTCAAGTTCCTCGAGGCCCGCTCAGTCCCAGTGAACGCGTTCCTTCTAATCGGCTGCGCTATTGTCAGCGGCCACAGTCGCTCGCTTTGGAACTCCCCTCCTCCCATTGTCTCTTTTCCAAATTTATATTAAAAAAATTGTAATGTCAGCCCTTTGTCAATCCACTGCCGGATGAATATTCCCCCCCCCCCCCCACCAGACAATACACTGTGCCAATTATGGGGGTATGTTTGACCATACTTCACCACAACTGTTCAGTGCGGGTTGGTCAATGTGTAGGGAGGGCAAGGGCAGGACTCGACTTGTTCAGCAGATGTCACTGATGTTAGTTAGTTGGGGCGAGGGGGGTGGGGGGGCGGGGGGGAGGGGGGTGGTAGTGGGGATGGGGGTGGATGCTCCCGTGCCACCCCTTCCTCTCCCGCTCGGCTCATAAACGCGATGCTGCTGGGGCAGTGTCGTGCGGTTTTTCGGGGGAAATAGTTTCATATGATCCACCACCACCAGCACTCCCCCACCCACAATGCATCCCCGGGTGAGAGTCAATGTTGCCTTTGTTTGGCCCAGCTGATGTGGGTACCTGCAGTGTGTGAGGGCATGACGCACCGCAGCCGCTATGCCAATTACACTTCACGTCGCCGCTGTCGCCGCTTAACTTCGCAACACTTTCCGCTCGTTCCGAGATCTCTTATCTCCTAGCCGGGAAAACAAAAAATTGTCCCAGGGCCAAAAGTTTCGGTTGAGCCACCGGGCACCGTTTGTGACGCCGGTGTTTTGAAAATCGGTACTTCAAGCGGCCAGGAAATTTTAATTTCTCACCGAATATTTTTTTTTTTCCCGGAGCAATTGGCGCGTGACTCCGTAAGCCTCAGCCGTAGAGCGACTGTGTCTACTGCATTGCGTTGTGCCGCCGGGTCGCGGAGACATTTATTTTTCTCCGGTTCGTCCGTACGGGCCCCGGCTGAAATCGAGACCCGTTTACGGTCAAGAATTTGGTGGCCCGGTGCCTGAGTCGTGGTCGAGTGAACCCGCCCAGCCCTGGCGAAACGAATGGGCTACATAGTGCAGCACAGTACGGGGAAACATGTATATAGCCCTTGACCAATCAGCTGCTGGTTGAAGGCCCTCTCCACGCCACGTGTTCAGATGACTGCTCATAGAAATTGGCAACCGCCATGCTGCAGCGATGACGCGTGCGTGCAGCAGTGGATGCCAACATTTTCCCCAACAGCACGGGTTTGACCAGCGTGCGTGTTTGGAATACAACATAGCAAGGTGGTGCAGGTGTATTGGCGAAGACCAGGTTCTTACGAAGAGGAGGCCGCCGTGCAGGATGCCAGGTTACCGGGATAAGCACTGACACGTCACCCACCAGCGGGACACACAAAGGGGAAGATCTGAAGCCGATGCAATGCGTGCGGTGGTGCCGATGAGAGCGTCAATTTGGGGGTGTCTCTGCTGACTTTGCAACACTTGCTGGGAACTAGCAGGAGGAAGGAAGCGAACGGTAAAGTGCGTGTGACATCAGTGGCAATTGCCGGGGTGATCGACCGATTTACCGTCGCCCCCCGTGCGCTCACCCCCCCCACCCGACTCCCCCCCTCCCCCGTCTTCAGTAAAATTGCGTCTGTCGAACGACGTCTCGTGCCTTTATTGCCATGACTGCATCCTAAACGACAGGCTTGAGCTAAACGCCGTTTCTTTTTTAGTGGCGCAGCGCCGTTAGCACAGACCCCGTGCAAGGAAATTAATGTGGAGGTGGGGGGCGGTGGGGAGCGGTTCCCCGTCCCTGTCCAATTTTTACCGGTCCTCTGTAGCCCAGCACTCCCTCCCTGGTCTCCACCGTGGTTCCCGATCACAGCCGCACCACCGGCGCCATCGCTCGATCTCGAACGCCGATTGCCAGGAACGGCGACGATCTCCGAAACGATGAACTGAAGTCGCGGACGTTGCCCTGCCCAGATGCGTAGCTAGGGAGGGGGGCAGGGGGGTACATATGTCCCCAGGCGCCAAGGTAAAGGGGCGCCAAAATGAGGCTTACAACGTCACATTAGAACTTATTGCGGCGGGCGCGGCAGCCTGAAGCTGCTGCACAAATCTACACCTCAACCTAAAAGTTTATATATCCCGCCACACACAGCCTACATGTCATGTAATTACATTTTGCTATGTGATTAAACAGGGGGGGTTGGCGCTAATTTTATAGTTCGTCCCCGGGCGCAAAATATCCTAGCTACGCCTTTGGCCCTGACCATCGGCAAGAAGCGTTCCATTGGCACCCGCGACCACTCATTCTCACGCGCTCACTCACGCTCTCCGTCTTCCCCCGTTGCCTTGTTTGACTCGCGATTCATTTTTGGGTGACTTAAGTTTCATTTATTAGGTATAGCCCTATCCTTGGGTTTTTTTTCGTGTAAAGTCACGTAGGTAAAAATAAAAAAATAAAAAATAAAAATATATAAATAATTATAGAAATTTTATAATAAATCACGACGTGATGAAGGAAGCTTGTGTTGTCTCCGAAACATCGTGATTTATTATTTTATTTATATTATTATTTATATTATTTTTATTATTTTTACCTACGTGACTTTACCGAAAAAACCCCTAAGAATATGAATCCTTGCAGTCACGAAATCTTCAAATCTAGGTATAACCCTGTGAGCCATGCGGCTCTTGACTCGGGTGCAACCGCAACAAACAAAAACATGAACAAGGGACATCTTAAAGTGACTCCGCGCAAAACAGATCGTACGTTAGAGTGAGAGAATGTGCCATTATAATTTTTGTAAATAATATTTTGTATTCATTCCGTGGCATTTTCATCGGTGCTATAATAAAATGAGACTTTAGTAATTTCGCTTGTTTTTTTAATCAATGTGCGCATTTTCAGTCGATGGCGTTCAACCTATTAATTTAGTTCAGCTGATTTAAACATCCGAAAATATATACAAGTTGCCCATATATGCTGTAAATCTCACATACTTGTATATTGCTCCCTTGATATTTTCCAGAATGCTGCTAGGCTGACTTGGAGTAGGATGCATTGGCATAAGGCACTGCAGCTAGAATACAAGGAGAGTACACCTATAACCATATTCTTTGTCTATAACCAAATTACTGAAAACCATATTACTTGTTAAATAATGCGTTGCCAGTACGTGCGATCAGTATTATATATTTCCTTTTAAGGCCACGATGTTATTGACAAATGTGTCGGTTTTTTTGATCCCATAACAAACAATACTATGAGTATACCATGGCACCATGCTATCGGACCCGATATTCCTACAATCCTATGAACATCTTTGTTACAAAATAAGGCGGCGAGATGGATTGGGCGTGCCTGTAGACCTGCGTGTGTGTGTGTGTGCATAATCCAATGCGATCCGTCCCACAAATCCCTCTCGTTAATGGTTAAGCCGTACGTTAAACAATCGCACGCGCAAGCACAAACCCTCGACAACAGGTAGCTGGAGATTAAAACAAAACTAAAGCGGGCAGCCTCGCTTGCCCAGGCTTGTCCGATACACATGTACAGCTCCCCCTCCTCCTCCTGTTGCCCATCCTCGTAATCCCCTCTGTGACATCCTCCTGCGATGCCGGGGGTTGAGCGGGTGGAGTTTGTCGGGGTGGGTAGGCTTTCATATGTAAAGGTGACTATGGTCCAAAGCAGGGGGGGATCGGTTAACCTGCGGCTCCGGAACAGCCGCTTTGCGGCCCTTGAAGGACTGCTGCCTCGTGCCGTGTCATTCATTAAGGACCCGGTCGCCCCGTCTCGCATTGACGTTGAATTGCGGCTCTTTTGAAATAATGATGGGGTTTAAAAAAAAAAAATGCTTTTTTCACGATTTCGAAAAAATGGTTTCCCTTCTTATTTCGGTTGCCGAAACGATATATCTAAAAATATAGAATTTCTTTTATTACCAGGTAAGGCCCACTGAGCTGTACAGCTTTTTTTTTCAGAAACGACCTGGTCACAAATGATTACTCAACGGAGTGACTCATCATCGTGTGTACATTTTTAGCAGCCACGCGCTCTAAACCAGCCTGGCACGTGAGTGTACACACACGCCTTTGTCGTTGTGCATCCATATCTGAAGCGGTCCTGGGCATCCCCTAGGTAAACTCAGCCCGAAATTAGTACCTGCCGTGGTATATATATATAAAACATCGCCATTGGGGTGACAAAGGCGGTCGGGCGTGGTGTTGACCACCCACCCGCTCGTGTGCCATACCAGCCATCATAGGCGCTACGTTTAAAGCCTTTAAAGCGGCGATGTCATTTGAGGTTTCGGGGGGGGGGCGGGGTGGGGGCATTGTGACGTCGCAGAGCCGCGAGAGGTTGCGACGGCACGGGGAGGCAACCATCCTGCAGAGGTTTGACAAAGAAGGAGGCTCTCAGGGTCGTGGAGCCACAGCCCCGACTCAAACCAACCGCACCCCCCCTCTCCCATCACGAGCCTCAAACCTCCCCGCTCGAATCCCTCCGCGATTAAAACCTCGCCACGAATTTTATGAGCTGCCCCTTGCAAGCCCTTTGTTATTTTCCTCTTTTTATTTTAAATGTGACCCCCCTCCTCCTCTCTCTCTCTCCCCAGCCGCCCGTGTCGCCGGTACCGCCCCGTCTCCCCCCCCCTATCCTCCCCGATGGGCCCCGGCTAAGGGTACCACCCCGGGCGGAGATCCCTGGGATCGTGGAAGGGGGGTGGGGGCCACGGCGCGGTCGTTTCCTCCTACGACGGCGATGACCGGGCACAGACCTGGGTGGAAGATAAAGCACGGGGTGATTTGCGGGGCGGCCGTTTCCCCCCGCCCTCCGTTTCGGCGGGCACCGCGCGCCCCCCCCCCCCCCGGGGAATGGAGGCTGCTTCCAGAAAATTAATAAATAAATGAGTCACAATCAAACAATGCCGCCTCCGCTCGTGTACAGGACAAACTGGTGGCCTCGTGCATTTTGTTCACTCGGAGGGTACAATTCGATGGGTCTTGTTTCTCTTCGCACGGCTCATGTTGATGTCGAGCAAAGGGGTGTCCCAACCTGGAACAGACCAAGAGCCATACAGTTACCCATGTGTTCTGCAAATAGCCAAGTTTATTCATGTAAACGTATACATCGACAGTTTTCGGCACGGCACGGGAGACATTAATGATTCTTTGCTACTGCGAGGGCACACGTTCTGCGTCATGCCCTTTGGATAGAGCCACGTGTGGTGGATTAAAGAGACGCGCGTGCGGCTGGGGAGACGCCAGTTGGCCACCGCTGCTGTCGACAAAAAACTGTGATTTTTCATCGAGGCTGAGCCAGGTGTAGTGTGTCAGGGCTAGCGGAGTGGTGAATAATCACGGCGATGGCGGTGGTGATGCCCCCCCCCCCCCCCCCATACATTTGCATACACAGTCCTATGTTTACATTATTGACGGTATAATGCACGCCGTATTGGTCATGCGGGTCGTTTGACCCTGCTTCACCATGCCGGTCTGTGAGCATTCACGAAAGGGACAGGACCGGCTCGGGTATCGCTCTCCGCTGATGTTATAGCCCGGAATCGAACCCTCATGAGTGCACGTGAGACCCACCGCGCCACCACCCTGACCTAGTTGCGATCTTGCTCTATTATTTGATTCCGGCCATCGCTTATTCAAGATTGCCACCGTAAAATATTTTAAAGTCAGATTCAGATGCCTGCCTTTTGCAGTCCTCCTGTCTTGTAATTAATTCACCATCAATTCCTTCCGTCATTAGCCATGATAAATCGACTGCGTGGATTTGAACGCCTCCCAAAGCCATCGCCATCTCTCGTGATCTTGCGATTGATGTAATTCACCAAGGTCAAGGGGTCGCAAAGCTGGGACTCCAGACCAGCATGCGGCTTTCGCACCTGATAACGGACGCTTGTGTTGCGCCCGAAACGTCGTGATTTATTTCATTTTATACCTACGTGACTTTACCGAAAGAACCAAAGAGTACGGCATGCGCCTCTTTCAGGACCACCATCTCGTATTCACCACACAGCGCATTGACGCTCTTGAAATTTTTAGGGTTTTTTTTTGCTTTACCGACCCCTGACCTAAGACGTGCACATGATCCGATTTAATTGCTCCATCTCCATCGGTAAACGTCCTCGGTCACCATTCTTCATTATCGGCCATCATCCCTTGTGGCGACGTGACCTGCCCAAGCCCCCAGAATGCATTGGAGGAAGCTAAAAAGTAAAAAAAAAGCTGCTCGTGTGTTGAGGCTGCTGAATCAGCTTCACTTTCAGACATTACGTAACGTGCTATTGTCGTGAGGTTTATTGACTGTTGATGTTTTTTTGTTCCCACGGGATGTGAATAAGGGTGGGCGCGCGCCTGTGTACGTGCGTTCACGTGCACACGTGGGGAGCGGTGGCGGAGTGGTTAGCGCGCTGCGCTACCAAACCTAACGACCTGAGTTCGATTCCCGCAAACGGCCAACACCAGTGAGGAATGTGTGAACCGGTGCTGTGCCTCCCGTAGGTCGACTGAGCCTCAAATGAGTACCTGGTGCAATGTGTAAACATCGCCACTGGTGAGACAAAGGCGGGCGGGCGTGGTGCCCGCCACCCACCCGCCCGTGTGCCTTTGCGAGCCTGAATCGGTACTCGCTGACAGAAATTACTCCAACAGGCTACAGCATATGGGGAGATCTTTGTCTGCCTGTGTATAAGTTGTGCTTTACAAATGAGACAGCTTGGAAACTATTAACTTAAATCCACTTGTCATTTCTGATCTTTTTTATTTTAACAATTGCCCCCCGTTGTTGTTTGGTTCTTAACACCGAGCCACGCTGGCAATGTTTTCACCTTGCCAACAATGCCTTTCCCCTCTGCGGTTATCTCAGAGTGACTTCCCTCACCGAGATACCCACAAACACCGTCTGTTCTGCTACAACGCGGTAGTAGCTGCGTTCCTAAACAACACTGATTTATGGAAATATCGCGTTATAATGACACAATGTAGGGTAAAGCACAGTCCGTAGTAACACGTGAGATGCGTACGCATGGCGAGCATCTAGAAGCATCCAGCAGCATCCCGCCCAGTGCAATGCTACGGCGAAGGGTCCGCACAACCGATTATACCCTCTCACGCGACGTAGTTCACTCGATCGCGTTATATCCAATTGGCATCCGCGTTATAAGAAAAAAAAATCGCGTTATGAAAAACAACTCAGACTGCATTCCGTTTTTACAGCTTCTCGGGAATTGACGGGAGGGAAAGGCCACTTGGCGTGACATCGTGCCACTCCCCCTTCCTCTTTGTTGCAACTCCTCGATGTCGCGTTTGCACTGAGAGATGATGACCTCATAGCTGTTGACCTAAGTGACCCCTGAATGGGTTGTGCAAACAAAGACAAAGATCCACAGTTTGGCGATGAGGAATGCAGGGGCAAGTGCTGTTCCGCGAACACCTATTCAAATGCAGGCTTGGCCAGCCCCGTGCCCGTCCGCCTTTGTCTCCCCAGGACTGATGTTTGCACCAAGGCTGAGCCAACCTAGTGGAGGCCCGGAACCAGCTCAGATTTCACTCGCCACCGATGTCACCCGTGGGCCGGGAATCCAAACTCGGGTCGCCGGGCTCCGTAACGCGGCGGCGGCGCTAACCTCTATTTGAGGTTGAGTCGACCTACGGTTGTCCCAGGACACGCGTCGACACACGTGCAGATACACACGAACGCACGCACGAGCGCGCGCGCACACGCACGTCCGCGTGCGCGCGCGCGCACACGTGTCCCCTCTTGGTGCTTGCTCCTTTTGTCACGCGCCGCTCCCCTTTGAACATTTTCACATTCAAAGCGGGGCTTCTAGCGAGAGCCCCGCGGCGGCTGTCACCTGTTTTGAAGGATGCCCCCCCCCCTCCTGTCCGCTCTGCCCGCCCGCTCATCCATCCGCTCGCTCGCTCGCTCGCTCGTGGGGGCGAACCCTTCCCCTGAGTTGTATTTGTCCGTCCACCGGTCCGTCTGTCCGTCCGTCTGTCAATTCGTCCGTCCGCCCGTCTCTCCGTTTGTCCACCGGTACGTTCCGTCCATCCGTTCTTCCATTGGCGTTTTGCGGGCACCTGTGTGACAAAGGGCTTCACGGCTCATCGGATTCCCCCGGTTCAAATAAATATTCTCATTCTTAGTTTCTCGCTGAATAATTTCCAGGCCACCGTTAGACGGGTAGGTGACGACGGGTCGTAGTGGCGGCCGTAGCGAGAGGCACGGCGGACGTGGTGTGCCGTGCCCGCGAAAATATTCGTCCAGGTCACGGGTGGACTGGAATAGGCGCAGTCACTCGTCGCCGCAGCCAAAGTGAGAGGTGCGATGGACACGTGGTGGTGGTGGTGGTGGTGTGCGCGAGGTGCGGAAAAATTCCTCTCCTCCACCGCCCCCTGCCCGGCCCGGCGCGGCCGTCGACCTTCGTGCGGACCCGGACGAAATGAGTCCCCGGGTTTGTGGCGGCCACGTGTCTCGCCTGGCAAAGCCGGAGCCGAATTCGGCGTTAACGACCCCGTTGCTTATAAATATCAACGGCGCCCCCCTCCTCCCCCCCCCGCCCCCACCGCTCGAGTCTGTGGGAGATGAATGGGAGATGCCGAGATGCATAAAGGGGCGCTCAGATGACCTTCTGTGGCCGGCCACTTGTAAAGGGTAACACATTTTGACAGAATGCTATTCATGCCTCCTGGCACTTTTAATTCACAATCGGCGGACGGGCATTTTTCACAGGGCCCCGTTCGAGCCGATGGCACAGATGTCGTTTCAAGCAGTTGTGTTGCGCGCAAAAAGACAAAGTTCTCCCCGTGCAGCCTTAACGGACTGTTTGGGGGGGGGGGGGGGGGCGAGTGCTTTTAGCGAGAAGCACCTATGTAGGCTGGCACGATGCACGACGGGGTGGTTGGCAAGCCCATCGCCCGGCCGCCTTTGTCTCCCCAGTACTGATGTTTGCACCAAGGCTAAGCCGACCTAATGGAGGCCCAGAACCAGCTCAGATTTCACTCGCCACCGCCGATGTCAACTGTGGGCCGTAGCGCGGTGCGGTGCTAACCACCGTGCTACCTCTACTTTAGGCTGAGTCGACCTACGGTTATCCCAGAACACGCATCGACACACGTGTAATTACGAAGACAAAGAACTCCCGTGTAGCCTTAACGGACTGTTGGGGGCAAGTCCTGTTAGCGAGCACCTATGAAGGCCGGCACGGCACACAAGGGGGTGGGTAGCCAACACCACGTCCGGCCGCCTTTGTCTCCCCCGCGGTGACGTTTACACATCGCACTAGATACTCATTTGAGGCTGAGTCGACCTCGGGGAGGCCCAGGACCGGTTCAAATAAACACCACTGTTATTGAACGTGAGCGGTAATCGAACTCGGGCCACTGGGTTCATGGCGCAGCGCGCTGACAACTGCTGTCACCGAAACAACGCTGCCGAGAAAGACCTGGAGAAGGGAGGGCAGGAGAGGGAAGGGCAGGAGAAGGGAGGGCAGGAGAATCCACCTGAACTCTCCTTCCTGTCCCATGGCTCAATAATCCGAGTGTGGAGTTCGTTGTTGTGAGGTGCAAAGAGGGACCACGTGGGATGGAGGGATCTTGAGCCATGGACCTGCCCTAAGGTAGAACATTTGAGAGTAATAGAAATATATATAATGTGTATATCACAGAAATCCTGGTGAATTAATTTCAGCAAATTATCATCGGGATCGAACCCACGACCTCATGTATACCAGGCGAGGTGGTTAACATCTCATAGCCACCGTGGCGTGGCGAGGAACGTTGCAAATGGGGCTTTTTTTGGGCAACTGTGTGGGTCGATGCCTGAGATGAGGCTCGCCTCTGTGGGCAGGAGATGCGTGATAAGCACCTCTATCGATTAAAACGGAAATGCAGCACTGATTGAGCAGCGTGGTCAATTATAATCACGTTTCTTGGATTTAATTATTTTAGCGGTAGGAATTAAGCTACTGCAAAAAGGTCACTTGGAACGGCGTTTCGAGACACAATATGACAGTTGCGAGGGGAGGAGATGAGAGGCAACGACAATGCCAGTTTGTTCGCTGGAACTGAGAGCTCCATCGGATTTCTATCGCGGCTGTCGATTGTCAATTTATAATCAGTTTTCTTGAATTCATCGCTGATGGGAGTTCGGGCAACTGCAAAGGTCATTGGGGGTCAGTTGGAAGGCCGATCCGCCGGGCACCCTTGCACGCGAGATGTCCCACTTCAAGGGGTGATTTCCGGGTGGGTTTTTTTCTCGAAGATAAATCAAACAAAGGACGGCAAAACGTTATTTAAGCAATTAAACGTTATTCCTCCCGTTGCTGGGAACTTCAATTGGATTTCTAACCCCGGCTGCTGATAAGTAACAATGAGTGTGTGTGCCAAGGCACATCCAGTTTATTCCCATTTCCTGTGACCACTAAAGCCTCTAGGGCAGTGATAAGGGCAGGTTGTGTTTGTGTGCAAGCGTGCGTGAGTGCGTGAGTGTGTGTGTACGTGTGTGTGTGTGTGTACGCGTGTGTGCGTGCGCGCCTGTGTGTGTGTGATTGAGATGGCAGTTGTGGTCTGTGTGAGTGTATGAGTGCATGCGTGCGTATGTCAAAGCATTTGACATCTCGGTACATAAATGTCTGCATGCGTGCATGTGTGTTTAGATATATATCTGTGTACGTTTACGTACGAATGCAATAAACACCCTGAATACATTCAAATGTTTCCGTAACTTAATTTTGCTACGAACGGTTATATCAGTAGTTTGCCCTCCAAGCCAACTTTTGTTTCGGTAAATTAATTTGACTTCGTGCGTATTGAAGTCCGTGCAAGTTTTCTCGATCTCTTCCGTAATGCGGTTCACTTGGCCGCGATTTCCGCTGGCTCTAGTTTATTGAGAATGTAATTTATTTTGTCATCGTTGGTGACCCGGGTCACCCCTCGCATGCGAGGCTATCCTGGCCTCAAGTTCCTACTCTGAGCACTTTCTTGGCCCTGCGAGACGAGGCTAATTGTTATGATGTACATAGCTCATCTATATCGTGCATATGGCTGGTGTACATACAAATGAAGACGACAAAGAAAAGTTCATGCTGTGGACGGCGGCACTGTCGTAGAAACATTGAGACTATCATGGTCTCTTCAGTTCTCACCCGATTTAAACAAATTTTACTTGGATACTTGCACGCATTTGCTGTGGTCTGTGCGTTCGTGTGTCTCTGTGTGGAAGGATGGTGTGGAACTGGGAGTGGGGAGCGGTGGTGCAGCGGTTATTGCGCTGCGCTACGACCCGAGTTCCATTCCAGCTCACGGCCACCAACACCAGTGACGATTATCTGAACCGGTCCTTGAACCATCCCCTAGGTCGACTCAGCCTAAAAACGAGTAGCTGGCCACGAAGGAGACAAAGGCGACCGGCCGTGGTGCCGGCCCACCCAGCCCCTCGAGTGGCCGTACCAGCGTTCATAGGTGCTCGCTAACAGCACTTGCCCCAACAGTCTATTAAGGCCATACGGGGGATCTTTGTCTTTTGTCCTTGCATGGCTTTGCGATCACAAGTGCCTGGCCTGCCGCGTGCGCGCGTGCACGCGGCATACCGGGCGAGCGAGTGATCGAGCGTGCGTGCGTGCGCGCGCGTGTCCTCTCTCCCATAGGTAAGAGGTGTGTGTGTGGCATATTTGAAATACCTCTGACATGTGCAATCCACAAACAAGGAGGTTTTACTTTGGGAAAGAGGGGGAAGGAGGGGGGCGCGAGGGGGGGGTTGGGCAGGGTGGGGGTGGCAGGGGGCTGCTCCCCGTCCCGTTGGAGCGATGCGTTAGAGCGTGCTCGTTGTGGCGGCGGTTTGGGAATATCGCGTTACACCGCGCGCACAGGTGTGCAGGTCGAGTGTCTGTCGATCCGTTTGTCCATCCACCTGCCCGTCCGTTATTCCGTCCGTCCGTCCGTCCACGCGTCTGCGCGCCAGACAGACAGACACACATCCGTCCATTGGTCTGTCCATTTATCCGTATGTCCATCTCCTTGACCAAAGCATATCTGTGCTCATCTGCTTTTTGTATGTTCATCTGTCTGTCTGCATATCTGTCTGTCCACTCATGTGTCCATCTGCCTGTCTGCACGTTTGTCCAATCACGTGTCCATTTGTCTGTATGTCGTCCTATCAGTACATGGGTGTATTTGTCCAGCTTGATGGCTATTAGTTTATCCGTATGCACATGTGTCTGTACGTGTATTCATCTGTCAATGTTATACTTGCATCTGTCTCTCTGTCATTCCATCTACCCGTCCGTACAGCCACCACCGCCGCCACCACCACAGGTGATGGCACACCTGGTAGTTTAAATACTGACATAAAAAAAAACACCCCCACACATGCCTACGCCTAAGTGTGGGAATCCTTACTGGTGAGGCATGTGCAATTTAAAAGCGAAGAATTTATGGGGCACAATTCCGCGTTGCACGTGTGTGGGTGCGCGCGTGCGTGTGTGCGTGCGTGTGTGTAGGTGTGTGCGTGTGTATATGCGGGTGTGTGTGTGTGTGCGTGCGTGTGTGCGTGCATGGGTGCGTGTGTGGGTGCGTGTGTGTGTGTGTGGGTGCGTGTGTGTGTGCGTGTGTGTATGCGTGCGTGTGTGTATGTGGTTGCAGCATGGTCCCGGTTAGCGCGAGCTGCTCCGCAAACCCGGCGAACCAGAGTTCGATTCCCGCTCACGCCCAATAGCAGTGGCGATTATTTGAACCGGTCCTGGGCTTCCCCGAGGTCGACTCAGCCTCAAATGAATACCTGGTGCGGTGTGTAGCAAACATCGCCACTGGGAGAGACAAAGGCGGTCGTGCGTGGTGCTGGCCACCCACCCTGCTCGTGTTCCACAGCGCCGGCCTTCGTAGGCGCTACTCGCTATCAGCACTTGCCCCATCAGTCTGTGAAGGCTACACGGGGGATCTTTGTCTTTGTGGGGCGTGCGTGGGTGCAGCATGGTCCCGGCTTAGTACACAGCCTCTGCAAATAACAAGGGGACCCCCACGAAGCCTCAATTTGCTCAGCATGCCACTCGTGTTGCATATTAACTCCAGCCAGCCTCCACTGGACACAGGCTCGTTATTATGTTTTTTTTTTAAAGATCAAAAACACTGATGGGGCAGCTTTTTGAAAATGTTTGCGGGGGTCTCCGGTTAATTTCCTTTTTTTGTTCCCAGTTCCCCTTTTTAATTTGTTGTTGGCTTGACACGTCGGCTCTCTCGCGACATAATATTATCCGTGACGCCGTTTTTTTTGTTAGTGGTTAGATCGCGTGAGTATGAATGTGTCGTTTAACCAGCCACCACCGCGACACAGCCAAATT